>WAAF01002139.1:0-14574 GCA_013400475.1 Tricholaema leucomelas | reverse complement strand
AGGATCTGCTCCATGATCTTTCCAGGCACAGAAGTGAGACTGACTGGTCTGTAGTTTCCAGGGTCGTCCTTCTTTCCCTTCTTGAAGATGAGTGTTATGTTTGCCCTTTTCCAGTCAGCAGGAACTTCACCAGTCTGCCATGACCTTTCAAACACAATGGACAGTGGTTTAGCAACTTCATCTGCCACTTCCTTCAGGACCCGTGGGTGGATCTCATCAGGCCTCATGGATTTGTGCACATTCAGATTTATTAGGTGCTCATGAACATGATCTTCATTTACAGTGGGCAGGTCTTCCTTCTGCCAGTCCCTATTTTCATCCTCTGGGACTCGGACATCACGGTTGGAGTCCTTGCCATTGAAGACCGAGGCAAAGAAGGCATTGAGCACCTCAGCCTTATCCACATCCCTTGTCGCCAGCTCTCCCTTTCCCATCTGGAAGGGTCCCACATTATCCCTGGTCTTCCTTTTCTCACTGATATACCTGAAAATGATTCTCAACTATGGAACTCTAGTTGTCTGCTGAACAAAATTCATAGATGCTGGTATGCAGGAGGCTTACGAACGGTCTACATCATGTCTACCATTATAAGAAAAAAATTATGATGCCAAGCAACCCCATGTATGTCCATATATGTTTGCTCTTTTTTCCTGAGGCTTTATCTAAGGAGTAGAATTTATCCCTATTAAGCTTGTTATGAATTGCTGTATTCATTAAATATTCATAGTTAAAACCTGTATGCTTCTTCTTTGATCTGAAAGTTCTTTGATGATAAAATCTCAATAAATTTTAACTAGATCTGGTTTACCTTCTGATAGGACAACAGTGAATATTTCATGTGTGCCAGTAGACATGTTTAAAGAAGAAAGGCTTACGCTTGGAAAGAAGCCAAGTACAGAATAAACCAGTAAAGAAGAGAAAACAAGCTGCAGTGGAGAATAAACTGAAGGCCAGAAAAGAGTTTCATTTGTGTATCAAATATTCCTTTCTGCAAATGGAGAATGGATTAAAGATATGTGACATATACCAAAAGCCTTAGTCCTATACAAAGCAAGCTATATCACATTTCCTTACACAAGACAGAGATGGCAAGGCTCACATCTCTGATCAATGGATAAACACACAAACTCCCTATTTCTGTGACCTATCAGAAGCAAATGCACTCTCACATTGTGACTTGCACTTAGAGAAGCTGAAGGAGTAGGTAATCCATTTTCTTCTCAATGTCAGTTGCCCTACGATTGAACCTTTTCCCAGAAAACTTGTTCATCTGTTGTCCTCATGAATTTAAGACATTTCTTACAAAATACCCTCAGCTTACTGAAAGCCACCCTTACTGATAGATCAGAAATAGAATAAGAGACTGAATAAGGCCAGTTTTGCTCAGTGGAAACTGTTCTTGTAAACAAAATAGAGAAGCAGTTCGTTCATTCCAGAAATATTTTCTCTATTTCTTCATTTTATTGCCCCTTCCAGGATTCACTCAGAACTAAGCATTTTGGGATATAGTCATCCTCTTTTTATTTGATCATCAAAATAAATAGCTGAAATGAGAATTATATGTTTAGGAGTTTGTAATTTTCTCAATAACATGCCTCCCTCATTTGCCTCTCCCTGACCTAGAAGATGTCATTTGAAGATTCTTTTTTTTTTTTTTTTAATATCTGTTAAATGTGACCTTCCCCAGTGTTCTTTGTCAATTTTCAAGTAAGTCTTTCTTCATAAGTAATTAAAACACAAACACACACACACACACACAAAAAAAAAAAAAAAAAAAAACCCAACCAGAAACCACTTCACAGTTGTTCTGTTTTGAATTCAAGTATTTGTCTCTGACCTTTGCTAAAACTTGTAAAATCACAAGGACAGAAGCATGAAAGAAATCATGTGCTGCTCAAGTACTTAAAGTCCAGCAAAATGCACTGAAGTAGAAAGGGGATTAATAGAAGAAGGAGGGTGAAGCCAAGCCATACTGTGTTGGTAGAAGAAGGATTAGTAGGCAGACTGAATCAGGAGAGAAATTAGCAGAGCTTATTTTGAGGTTAGACACAGACATAGGACGTGCAGAGATAGAATAGGATCTCAGCAGAGGAGAGGTACCAGAAAGACAGAACAGGTACTATGCATGAAGCGGTGTAGCTTCACTAGAGAGCTGCCATTAGAGAACAGCAAAGGAACAGAGCAGAGAACTGCTGGGTACAAGATACGATAGTTAAATCCAGAAATAAAAGGCATCAACGGGCTGGGGAGAGGGGTAGGGGCTGGGCAGTAAAAAAAACACCAAAGCCAACCAAACAAAAAAAAAAACCAAAAAACAGAACAGGAGGTGTGTGAAAAAACGGTGCCTCATACAGAATTTAGCATTTTGTGCTAGTGGAGCAAACCTGTCTTGCAGATGTATGTCATGGATGAACATTTGGGAAGTCAGTGAGCAAACACAGCTCTAGGCAGTTACTATTGTTTGTGCAGATAATGGAGAAACAGCACCAGTGTCTGTAATAGGAGCTGTTAGCTTTTCACTGAAGTATCAAAGTGCAGAGTGCAGAGGAATTTTCAGAGGTGCAAGGGGTAGCCTGGAGGTTTGTATCACTTGTATTTATTCTTCCTTTCTCTTTCTCTCCCTTGCTGTAGAGGGAGCTGGGTGCCCCACCGTAGGAGAGGAGAAGCCAGTGTGCGTGGAAGGCTGGCTCTCAGAAGGAGCCGACTGCTGGATCCACCGTCATGCAGTTCCCTGCATTGCTACTCCTTTTCCTGCCACCGCTTCTTGGCACGTTCGGCCAAGCTGGAGCTCAATTCCCTCGCCAGTGTGCTACTGTTGAGTCCCTCAGGAGTGGCATGTGTTGCCCAGACTATTTCCCTGTGTTTGGGCCAGGTACTGACCGATGTGGCGTGTCTACAGGAAGGGGACGGTGTGTACAGGTGACTGTTGATTCACGACCTCATGGTCCACAGTACATCCATGATGGGAGGGATGACCGTGAGCAGTGGCCCATACGCTTCTTCAACCAAACCTGTCGGTGCAATGGTAACTTCTCTGGTTACAACTGTGGGTCATGTCGCCCTGGTTGGAGTGGACCTACCTGTAGCCAACAAATCAATATAGGTAAGAGCATCAGAAATATGCCATTGTCTATAAGCAATGCTTCTAAATGTACTTTGTATGTGTTTTTTTTTTTCTTTAAGATAAAAAAATGCCCCTTGAATTTATCTAGTGAATGTACCTTGCTACAGGGGTTATTATGGCAGATACTAGATGAGTTTTTTAGCTTATGTGCCAAGCATGTACAGTTACTACCCAGTTAAAAACAAACAAACAAAAAAAACCCCAAAACAAACAAACAAACAAAACCCCAAAAAATTATATAGGCATGTATGTGTATTTGTGAGTATGTCTGGGCATAATGTCTTCTGTGTGATAGGCGCACTTTTGATTCAAAATCTCAACCCATTTTTAAACTGTGTGCCTGGCCTTGTAAATTTTTACTTACCTAGTTGTTGTAAATGTCTTTAAAAGTTCAACTCATGAGTATGAGATGTTCCAATTAATCAGCACAGGAGCTGATGGGCTTTTCTGAGAATTCTTCAGTTTCAAGTCAGTTCAGAATATTAGGAAATAGATGTCTAAGATTTTTTTAAATAGTTATTAAGTCCACACAGGAGTGGAAAGATCTTGATTATTGTAGATAAATTGGAAAACAAAAATTAAAAAAAAAAAAAAAAAAAAAAATCCAACAAAAAGCAGGCTTGAGGACAAATTCTGGTTCCTAAGTCAAAATCTTCTGAATGAGCAAGACTTCAGTCTTTATTAGTTTACATTTAAAGGTGTTACTGAAATCCTGTAAAATCCATAATCCCCTAAATGAGTGACAGGTTCTGTTGACATGAGAAACAATAGGTCTTTTGCACAAACGTGCAGTGTCTTTTACAGAAACATTTCATTTTCACCAGAAAGGAAAACTTCCGTGAATGTGAGTCCATGGTCCAGCAAGCGTTAACAAAGGGCCACTTACCAACTCAAAATCTTAAAATAACTTTGCTCAAAAACACCTTTTTGAGGAGCATAAGGAAAACTTTAGGATTTTATTTGTCCTCTTTGCTACAAGACACGAATTACGAAGAAGAAAATATGATTCATATATTGGATCTGCAAAGCCAAGTTGTACCCTGCAGTGCTCTGGTCCATTCTCATTAACAGTGATGATAATTCTG
This sequence comes from Tricholaema leucomelas, assembly GCA_013400475.1. NCBI lineage: Eukaryota > Metazoa > Chordata > Aves > Piciformes > Lybiidae > Tricholaema lacrymosa > Tricholaema leucomelas. The sequence goes on along the minus strand of WAAF01002139.1, from coordinate 10,365 downwards.
TAAAACAAGCAAGAAATGTGTGTTAACACACACAGACCAAGCAAATTAAGTCTGGAGATAGGCAAAAAGTGGGTTTAGCTGGTTTTCTAGGGTATACAGGAGGACTTTTTCCATTTCTTGCTTATTAAATCCTTTACTAGTCAGTAAAATGTTAAGCAAATCAGATTTCTCATGCATGACAACATAAGTTTAAGCAGGGAAAAAATAGCTTCTTATTATGCTTAGTTTCCACATGGAGATCAGCAATTTTTGTTCATCCATAGAGCTGGCCGCAGCTACTCAGACTTTAGAAATAATTACTGGGTTACTGTTGGCACATCCGTATAAAATAGCAGTAAAACTCAGTTTGGTGCCTTTGTAACCTTCTAAATTCATGCCTAACTTTAATGAGTCCACATTTTATTATGGTTCAAGCAGATGTTTTGAAAAATGAAAAATGTTATGATGTCTTTGTAAATAAAACTTAGATGGATATTTTCTGTGCACTACTTAAAATCAACAACAAGAAAGCTTCAGTGACCAAGCCTAGTATATAATTTCCATTCTGCAAAACAGAAAAGCATGCTTCAGAATAGACTCCATGGATTAAATTCATGCTTCATAGAAGTATTTCTGTAAACTTTAGTGAAGGAAAAATACTCCGTATAAAATCAACTGTACACAATGCAAGGTATTTCAATTTTCTTCATACTGTTATACTGACCTATTGCTTCTCATACCAAAATATGGTATCACTCATTTGGACAGTTATGGATTTTGCAGCATTTTTTTGGTAATGACAATAGGTGCATTTTGAAGAATAGTTGTGAGGACTTCTCCCTAACACTTTGTCTAAGCTTAGCCTAAAACCTCTATATGGGTCAAAGAATGCTGGACTGAGATATGATGATTTGGACTTCGTTTCTCCTGCTGATACACTGGTACTCCAACCATTCCATTTTCTTCTCTATATGTGGATAATTATATTTTGTAACCATTTTGACATACACTGATAAAAATTACTAATATATGGTAGTTGTTTATAATAGCAGGTGATGACATTAAAGAGGAACTGTGTGGCACTGTGTAAAATCCACAATTTCCTGGTCAATCTACCATTTCTCCTACATAAGTGTAAACAGTACATGAATATCTTCACTAAAATGTGAAGTGATAGATCTTCTGATTATTACAGATTGCTGTACAGTATTCTTTTTTTTGTAAAATATTACCACAAGAGACCTTAAATATCTTAGACGAAATTCTGAGAGGTTTATGTGATGAAGAACTGTTATTTGTCTGACAGAACAGACAGATTATGCCTGTAATAATACTGTTAAAATTACTAAATCCACACGGTTTTGGCCTTTATTTTTATTCAGTTTAATCTTTCAGATAATAAATAACATTTTTTATTCATGGCCCATCGTCTCTGAATTGCTACATGGAAAAAAAAGTGATCCATGCATGAAGACAAAAGCACTTACTTGGAATTATTAGGAGCAAAATAAATTAGTCCTATGAGATCAACATTGATTGTCTGTTGCTTTCATAACTTGCTGCTTCTGTATCCTCACAGTTAGGAGGAATCTTCTGGATCTGAGCACAGAAGAAAGAAGGCGTTTTGTGAATGCCTTACACCAAGCCAAGGTGACAACCCATCCTGACATTGTTATTGCCACACGAAGACGTGAGGAAATATTTGGACCAGATGGCAACACACCACAATTTGAGAATATCACCATTTATAACTACTTTGTGTGGTCTCATTACTACTCTGTTAGGAAGACTTTTCTCGGTGCAGGGCAGCAGAGCTTTGGAGGAGTTGACTTCTCTCACGAAGGGCCAGCTTTTGTCACATGGCACAGGTACCATCTGCTGCAGCTTGAAAGAGACATGCAGGTAAAATTTGAATTAAAGTTGAGACATAAGTTCATGCTATGTGTTGTACCGTTCAAGAACTTCTCTTCATATTCCAAACTGCAAAAATGGTAGCAGTTATTTCTATGCATTGAAATAATTCAGCTTCAAATTCAGTAACTCGGTAAGCATACTAACCTTAATAGAGTGCATTTATGTTTTAGAGTACCATTGTTACTGAGATGCTAAAAATAATGTTTCTGTTAGAGTAACATAAACCATAAAAGTTACATGGAAACTTCCTGGAAAAACAGACACAAACTATAGATATATCTATAGAAGGCATTTTATTGGACCAGTAAGATTTACTGCCCTTATTATTTTTAATATCAAGGTTCTGAGTTTTTATTGTTACATTATTCAAAGTAGCATAAATTCTGTGGAAAACTGTAAGAAAGATGTCTTGAAAATTCAGAATCACATTTTATTTTATTATTTACTGTAACTGGTTAGAGAAATCAGTGGGTTTCCTGTTTTCTTTTCCTTGGACAGATTTACCAACAAAAAGAATATACTTTTCCTTTTCCTTTTTTTTTTTTTTTTTTTAATGGCCTGTAAGCTTTCTTAAAGAAAAGAAAATTAAGTTTTCAATGTCAGGATTAAATATTCTTTGAAATCAGTTCATATGTTTCCACTAGGCACAGTGGCTCTGCATTAGACTAAGGCAGAAACTCTCTTCAAAAACTCGCATTTGACATCAGCAACATTTCATTATGTTGAAGCCCTGGGATGTTCCATCTCTTAGTGATTTACTATGTATTCCTATTTATGCTAGTAAACTTGATCTTTATTTAAGGTAATTTGACTGTCCAAGTCATTCTGTTATATAAATATTGGAAGCTAGGTCACAGTCTAGAACTGTTCAGCTCCAAGCCATGCTAGAACCAAACTGACAATTTGGAGGGCTGGTATCTCTTTTCCTGGTTTGGGTTTTTTTGTTTGGTTTTGTTTTTTTGTTTTTGTTTTTTTTTTTAATCTCCTCAGTCTTTCCACAGTGAGCTTAGTTGCTCTGTGTGCTACAGACATTGCTGTCATTAGTAGGCTAATAAAATGTTCTGAAAAATGGGATATCAGTATCAATGATGTTTCTTACTTGACATGGTGTTTCTTACTTACAGTATGCTTTCATGTAAGAGGTAGTGTCATATTAATGAGGAAGATCCATGATTCAGGTCAATAGTCCAATTTTCTGTTTTGTTGAACAAAGGCATAAATGTGAAAAACTAATAAATGTTTTAATGTGGATTCCATAGATATTTTTCTCCTCTATAAAACAAGACTCTGACTCTTACTAAGTTGCACTGAACTGATTTTTAACATCCTTCTATCTGTAAATACTATAGCTGTCTGGGGCACACATGTATTAATATCATATTTATGTGGTTTAGAATATGCTGCAGGACCCCACCTTTGGACTGCCTTACTGGAATTTTGCAACAGGACAAAACACCTGTGATATCTGCTCGGATGACTTAATGGGAGCTAGAAGTAATTTTGACATCTCTCTTATCAGCCAAAACTCAATCTTCTCTCAGTGGCGAGTGCTGTGTGAAAATGTAGAAGACTATGAAACTTTAGGAACTATTTGTAACAGTAAGTATGACTGCTGGCAGATATTTGGGTAGAAAATCCTTTTAAATAATAAATAAATATAATAATTTACATCACAATGGCTTTCCCCATCAAAAAATATTTCTCATCCAAGTTTCATCAGTCCTCTGAGATAGTATATATTTATCATCTGTTCTCTACTGATGCACCAACCAGCTCAAAATTTGATCTGGAACTTGTAGCAGAGGAAGATCTGAATACTTCTCCCAGGCAACCAGCAACAGAACAAGGGGACACAGTCTCAAGTTGTGCTGGGGGAGGTATAGTCTGGATGTTAGGAGGAAGTTCTTCACAGGGAGAGTGATTTGCCATTGGAAAGGGCTGCCCAGGGAGGTGGTGGAGTCACCGTCCCTGAGGGTGTTCAAAAAAAGTCTGGATGAGGCACTTAGTGCCTTGGTCTAGTTGATTGGACAGAGATGGGTGATAGATTGGACTGGATGATCTTGGAGGTCTCTTCCAACCTGGTTGGTGATTCTATGATTCTTTTGACTTCTCTTCTTATGCAGAATCTACTCATTTCCCATGTCATGAATAACTAAATCTGGCAATGCCATTTCTTGACTGAAGCTTATGTTTCCTTTTGACTGCTCCATCATTTTGACGGAGAACCTGGCATGTGGCTGTGATGAGAGGAGGCAGCAGCAGCCAGCTCAGCTCTGGGTGCATGTTTTTGACTGATTCTATGATTCTGATTCTATCTATTACCTTCATGGCAGCATGCTTCTAAAAGAAGCTGCAAGAGCTAAATATCACAGAATCGCAGAATCAGTCAGGATTGGAAGGGACCACTACCCCTCTGCCATGGGCACAGACACCCTACCCTAGACTAGGTTGTCCAGAGTCTCATCCAGCCTGGCCCCTTCTCCCTGACCTCCAGGGATGAGGCCTCAACCAGCTCCCTGGGCAACCCATTCCAGGCTCTCACCACTTTCATGCTGAAGAACTTCCTCCTCACGTCCAGTCTGAATCTCCCCACCTCCAGATTTGCTCCATTCCCTCTACTCCTGTCACTCCCTGATAGCCTAAAAAGTCCCTCCCCAGCTTTTTTGTAGGCCCCCTTCAGGTACTGGAAGGCCACAATAAGGCCACCTGGGAGCCTCTTCTTCTCCAGACTGAAGAGCCCCAATTCTTTCAGTCAGTCTTCATAGGAGAGGTGCTCCAGCCCTCTGATCATCCTCGTGGCCCTTCTCTGGACACGCTCCAGCATGTCCACATCCCTCTTGTAATAGAGACTCAAGAACTGAGTGCAGCAAATCCCAGCAAAATATTTGTGTATTCATTACTTCAAGCCACAATCCAGGGTCTTACTGGAAATACAAGGAAAAAGCAAGGAAAAAAAAACCTACATAATCAGCTGTGGTCCTTTCCACAGCTACTCTAACAGGACATCTGTAAAATTTTATCCTAAGTTATATGAAGAAATCACATTGAAAAACTATGGAAAAGTTTCCCAAAGTACTTACAGGATCTCAACTTTCAGAAAGAAATTTATAGATCCAGCACACAGAACTCCACGGAGACTCAGACTCTTTGCCTGACATGAGGAACTGACCCATTGTTATTTGTGAGGGATTCTTTTTTCTCCACAGTTCAGTCATTAGAAAGATGCTTTATGTAACCTACTGCTTTGCTTTGCATTGTTTCCTCTCTTCTCTCCACCCTCAGGTACTGAGGGTGGTCCAATTCGAAGAAATCCAGCTGGAAATGTTGCACGGCCTATGGTACAGCGTCTCCCAGAGCCTGAGGACGTTGCTCAGTGTTTGGAAGTTGGTGTATTTGACACTCCTCCTTTCTATTCCAACTCAACAGATAGTTTTCGTAACACAGTAGAAGGTAAACACAGCAAATTAAAGGATCTGGAACAACTCCAAATAGATAAATGAGCAGGACCGACATATTTCCTGTTGGAAGTATGAGTTTGGAGGCAGTCTAGTGCATCCTGAGAATACAGTGATTGTAGTGTTAGTTTAGTATTAAGCAGAAATAAGATCAGGTTAAACTACTTTATAGCTTATGTCAGTTCTTCACATGTATAAAAGCCTCTAAAGTCTGTAACTAGCTTACCAAGTGGAAACTAAAATCAGGTCACAGCAATCAAGTCATAGTTTGTTGTTGCTGAAAACAGGCATCCCTTGTCTGTGGACTGATGCAAGCTGCATCTTTAAATGAGGCAAGTAAATGCTCAAAGCATTTACTTTTCTATCCAAAATAAAACAAATGAAAAAGCAAAAGACATTGTAAGCATTGGTAATACTTTATGACATGGTATTAAGAGTAGTAATTGAGGTCTGGGTACAGGATTTACTGCTGGCTTGTTAGTCCTCCTCTCTAAGCCATGTAGCTCTGCTTTTCCAAACCTCACACACTTAAAATTGAATTTTCATTCACTGGCATCTGACCACACACACCCCAATACAAAAACCAGATGAAAGATTTGATTCATGCTGTTCAGCCAGTATCCTGTAATCTGCTTTTGAAATAATCTATACTTTTTAACAGGAAAGATTAGGGTATATGAGAAAAGATTACTAATTAACAGTCTAGATATCTGTCCAACTTCCATTAGATCCTCTGGCTGTTCTGAAGAGATGTAATGTTCACAATGGGGGGGATCTACTACATTTTCTTTCTCCTGGAGAATAAAACCAAGAAATCTACATCAACCTTTTAAGTATATATATGTTTTGGATGCTTACCCTGTTTGATAAATGGCCTTTCAATATCTAGGTAGCTAAACATGGCTTTAGTCACTTAACTGTATAGACCTTTCTTTAGAAATTTTGGCCAAAGATTGAAAACAGACATTTTCACGATGTTTCAGATCTTGACATCTGACATAAGGATTATGCAATGTTACACGCTAACAGAGTTACACAGGATATCAACAACAATAAGAAACACCACACAACAAAAAAAAAAAAAAAAAAAAAAAAACAAAAAAAAAAAAAAAAAACAAAAAACAAAAAAAACAAAAAACAAACCCAAACAAACAAAAAAAAAAAAAAAACCCAAAAACCAAACAAAGCAAAAACCAAACCCAACCAAACAAAAAAAAACAGAGTATTTGAAACTTTTTCAGATGCATATACAGTACACGTGAAAATGATGTGTGGAAACATAACAACTGTTTCATTAGGATAGATGGCAATATATACACACAAGTCAGGTATCAGAAAACAAATGCAGCAAACTCAGTTATGTTGTAAGGTAGGTAAGTTCCAAATATATCTCCATTTTCAGGCTATGATGCAGTGTATTTGGCCATTGTTGCATTAGATCTCAGTGTTCCACATTCTCAGCGTTCTTTTGAAAAGGCTATTTTAATCTGAAAACTGTGCATGTTAGGGGCATTTCTCAAATGCCAGTGAGTATTACAGCTAGTAGATATAATTAGCTACACATTTATGTTAAACAAAGTATTACAATAACATGACAGTCTGTCAGAGAGAAAAAAAAAAAAAAAAAAGGATATCAAATGTCCCCACAAAATCTTCACTGGTATTTTTTGTGTTCTGCTTTGTTTGCGTATTTAGGGTACAGTGATCCTTCAGGGAAATATGACCCAGCAGTTCGAAGTCTTCACAACTTGGCTCATCTATTTTTGAATGGGACAGGAGGGCAAACTCATTTATCACCAAATGATCCCATTTTTGTCCTCCTGCACACATTTACAGATGCTGTTTTTGATGAGTGGCTGAGAAGGTATTCTGCAGGTAAGATGTGCAGAGGTAGGACAGGTGGATGACAGTCTTTATAGACCAAAGAGTCCAGCATCTTCTTGTGTGACACTAAGCTGCTCCTGAGCTTAGGAGAGCAGACTGGAATTTTAGCAGTTAATACAATTGACAAAGCTCTGAGAAACCTGATTTAGCAGAGAATGTCCCTGCACACTGCAGGGAGGTCAGACTAGACGACCTTTGAAGGTCCTTTCAAAGCATTCTGTGATAAGTAACAAAAACAAGTAATAACAAAACAAGCAAGCTCACTTCCCATCTCACTGACATCCTTTTTCAAATCACTGTCCAGGATGGTACTTGGCAAAATGTACCAGGCACTGACCACCTTTGTGGTTTACTACCAGCATTCCATGATCATTTCCATATCTTTTCAAAGGATGGTCACTTTTGCTCCCTTTGTATCTTTAATTCCAAAAAGAAGAGCAAAAACGAATAAAGGAGGAAGAGAAGGAAAGGGGGGAGGGAAGGACAGAAGAAAAGAAAAGGGAAGAATTAAAAAGAAATAAGGAAAGAGATTGGCATTAATGAACTGGGGATACAATTCTGTGTAACCCTGATGTCTGTGCATTAGTCTGTACAAAATAACTACTGTATTCCTTTTAGGATAATCCAGTCCCCTGTTTTCTTCTACAGAAGAAAGCTGCTGTTGTACAACTCAGTCTTCTTTGTGCAGTTTACACAACCTTCCTCACATAGTTTTCCCATGTCAGCTATCAAAGAGCAATTGTATCCCCTTGTGGTATTTACATGCCCTATCACTAGCTTTCGCATCATCTTACCAAGATGGATTTTTTTTTTCCTCAGCTGACTTTCTTCTGATTCACTACAATTTTGCAAAATATTCCACTAGAGTTCTGTCAGCTGCCCTCCTGAACTGCATGAGAGAGCTCTTCATCACTGTTACAACCAGACAAAGCTAGACTGTAGCAAAAAGGTTTTCCAGGTCATCTACATATATAAGTATTTTTCTGTTTCCATTCAAGAAGAAATGAAAAGCTTAACATAGGCAGATAATTTTACAATTCATTGGTAATTTGTCTTTTTAAAAAAATAAAAAAAATAAAAAATAAATATATATATCGGTAATGGTCCAGCTTCTGGATAGAGCAGATCAGTTCTCCATTCTGGGTCTGTCACACTAGAGAACCAATCTAGATTAACTTAGTTTAGGAACAACAATGAAACAAAAGTAAAACTAGAAAAACAAAAAAAAACCAAAACCAACCACCAGCAACAACAGCAAAAAAAAACCCTCAAAAACATGAAGGTACTGAAAACCCTGAGTCACTGTTGGGGAAAAAAAAAGAATTAAGTAGTGCAAGAATTTTATTCACACGAGTGTGGTTCGACTTTCACATTTAGATGTCTCGACATATCCACTGGAGAATGCCCCTATCGGACATAACCGACAGTACAATATGGTGCCTTTCTGGCCTCCAGTTTCCAATAATGAAATGTTTGTCACTGCACCAGAAAACCTGGGATACAGCTATGAAGTCGAGTGGCCAGGTAAACTGTCCAACCTTCATGCTTCCTCTTTTATTTTCATTCTGTTTTTCTCCCTTGAAGTTTATGCATCATATGTCAAAGTTGCTTCAGACTTTACAAACAGTATTCAGTGTCTTAGTAGAGACTGCCTGGCTTTACAGATAAGTTGTGTTTGGGATTTAGCACAGCTAAATAGCTACTGATTATAGATTGTTCCTGCATGAAGTTCCCACTATTTACTTCCATTTTTGGAGTTCTTATTTGGATCCAAACCTTGCAGAAGGTCTTTATTCATTTATCATATGCCTTCATTAAATCACTACAGAAAATGCAAATCCCTCACAAGTCAGATAGCAGCAAAATGTCATGTAACATGACAGACTGCAATGTTCTTCACATTTTAGAACAAATATTACCCACCAAAATTTAAACTAGTGCTGCTTCAAAACTCATTGCATAATGACAGATATTGAGCTTTGATCTACCCCTCTGATGCTTTTCCATACACTTGACACTTACTTTCGGCAATTTTCCTTTTGATTTATTTCCTACAGGTAGGGCTCTCCGTGTTACCGAGATGATAACTATTGCAATAGTGACAGCACTGGTTCTTGTTGCAATTATCTTTGCTACTGCTGCATGCATCGTACGTGTCAAGAAAAATAAGGATGAATTGCATCAGCCTCTTCTTACTGACCAGTATCAGCACTACTCAGACGATTATGATGGCATACCAACGCCAAGCCAGTCTGTTGTTTGAAGACATGGCACTTTTTTGCATGTGACTAAAACTGTCTATTTTGCTGTATTTTATAAATAGTACTCATCTATCTGCTTTAAAATAAAGAGCATAATCTGTCAGCTGTCTCGATATGTTTCCTTTAGGCTTCACCTTCTCTCTCATGTACCCTATGCATCAATAAGTCACCTTCACAATGCTAATTCTGTCTTGATCTTAATACAATTCCATTAACTCTTCAGGGCTCACCTGCAGGCATTTTTCATGTATATTGCTGTATACTTAGGTAAAATTTAGTTCACTTGCCAATAACCAGCATTACCCCATTTCATCTAGCTTTTATAATCAGAGTTCTTTTACAAGTTACTTTTGTGAAAATATCATGTCTGGAATAGGACAGAACCATCCAAAATACAAGTAAGACCTTGGCTAGGCAAGCAGAAAAGTATTTTGAAATAGCCATGCATGGCACAAGGGAATGCTGAGAGCTGTGGAATGCTTGAAAAATAATTGTATTCATAGAATAAAATTGTTAGCAAGGCTCAACACAAAGACTCTACACGATTCAATGTGAATTGACCAGAGACCTTTATTGTTCCTTCTGACTCCATTTATATAGTCTAGAGTATAGACCACACACCTACACGTTAGCACAGGCGTCCTCAAATTTTTAAACAGGGGGCTGGTTCACTGTCTCTCAGACACTGTCAGGGGCTGGACTACAGTTTGGAAAAAAACTAAAAAATTCCTATGCACCCCGAACATATTTTATTTGTAGTAGTGCCCCAAAAAAAAAAAAAAAGAAAAAAAAGAAAAATAAGGCATTATTTAAAATGAAGAACAGTTGAAATCAACAAACCCAAATAATATTTCAGTGTGAACTATGGGCCT
>WAAF01002138.1:20231-62287 GCA_013400475.1 Tricholaema leucomelas | reverse complement strand
AAGAGAAGAGAAGAGAAGAGAAGAGAAGAGAAGAATCAACCAGGCTGGAAGAGACCTCCAAGCTCATCCAGTCCAACCTAGCACCCAGCCCTATCCACTCAACCAGACCATGGCACTAAGTGCCTCGTCCAGGCTTTTCTCAAACACCTGTAGGTGTCGTTACCTGCACTGCAACCATGAGTTGTGATCAGGCACTGGAATGAGCTGCCCAGGGAGGTGGTGGTCACCCACCCTGGATGTGTTTGAAGGTGGTTTGGATGTGATGCTTAGGGCTGTGGTTCAAGGTGAATCTTGTAGAGCACGGTTCTAGATTGGGCTTGGTGATCCTGTGGGGCTTTGCCAACCTGCATGGTTCTGTGATTCTCTCTGTGTGTTATTGTGTACAGGCAATGGCTCCTAATAGTTGCACTGGTTCTGTAGAACCATAGACTCACAGAGGCACAGGATGGTTTGAGTTGGAAGGATTATCCAGTTGCCAGTGGCCTGCCATGGGCAGGGACACCTTCCATTAGACCAGGCTGCTCAGAGCCCAATCCAACCTAGCTTTGAACACTTCCAGAAATAGGGAACCCAAAACATCTCTGGGCAACCTGTTCTCATGCCTCATTCCCCTCACAGTAAAGGATTTCTTCCTAAAATCAAATCTAAACTTACTTTCTTTCAGGTTAAAATCAGCGACAGCTGTACTTTGGAGAAACAAAGCATGAGTAGAAATTAAACCCATCACACTTAGCTTGTTAAAGCAGAAATGAGTCAGATTGGGAAGGTTAAGGTTGCACTCTGGAAATGAACTCCAGAAAGTTAAGTGGTGTTCTTATCTGGGGCGTTGAGTTCTCACACACACACAAAAGCGTTGAAAGGACTATCTGGAGAAAATGTGCTTTAGTGTTAATTAATTTTGTCAGACTGAAAGATTGCTCAGTCTGGGTGCTGTTAAATTTATGGATCATTAGTCTCTTATCTTTTCATTATGGTCTCCTGAGAGGAGTCATCATAAAGTTAAATGAACACAGGAGGAAATTATTCCAAGCTTCCTCTCCCTTTCACCCTACCTCCCTCACTGGGTGAGGCAGGGAATCAGCACATCCACCCCATGCAGCAAACTGCAGATATCTTCTGTGGTTTCAAGTCTCTAAGGACCTGATTTATTTGTTTGGTCACTTTGTAAGCACAGTGATTAATGAGAGAGATGTACTGCAACCAGCAACAGAACAAGGGGACACAGTCTCAAGTTGTGGCAGGGCAGGTTCAGGCTGGATGTTAGGAGAAAGTTGTTGGCAGAGAGAGTGATTGGCATTGGAATGGGCTGCCCAGGGAGGTGGTGGAGTTGCTGTTCCTGGAGGTGGTCAAGATAAGACTGGATGAGGCACTGAGTGCCATGGGTTAATTAATTAGAGGGTGAGGTGATAGGTTGGGCTTGATGATCCTAGAGGTCTTTTCCAAGCTGTTTAGTTCTGTGATACCTGGGCTGAGCCACTTTCAGGAGAACACTAAGTGAGTTTAGGCAGTTTCTGAACTAGTCCAGGGGTAGACTTCTCCAGAAGAACATTTAGAGCAGACTCCTCTGGAGTCACTGTCCCTGGAGGTGCTCAAGCAAAGCCTGGATGAGGCACTTAGTGCCATGGCCTGGTTGATTGTTTAGGGCTGGGTGCTAGGTTGGACTGGATGAGCTTGGAGGTCTCTTCCAACCTGGTTGATGCTATGATTCTATGATCCTGTGGTCTATTTGATTGGACAGGGCTGGGTGATAGGTTGGACTAGATAAGCTTGGTGGTTTCTTCCAACCTGGTTGATTCTATGATCCTATGATTCTAGGATAACAGTGGAACTTGGTGATTTTAAATGTCTTTCCCAACTGAAACCATTCCATGATTTTAGGATAAAATACCATCCCTGTACCAGAAGTACCAAGCCCACATTAAAGTTTGGCTGCCAATGCTTATAGGAAAAAACCCTAAACATAAAAAAGGCAAATCTTTGCAAGTGAAAAAAAAAAAAGGAATTATTTGTCCTAGTCCAGGAAATTAACATTGGCATTCCTCCCCCTCACTGCCACAGCTGAGACTCTTGTGCACACAAATGGTTTGTGCCCAGAGATGGATGCTCTGTCCTTTAGCCCTGAGCTGCTTTTGATGCCTAACTGAAAGACCATTCAGCACTTGGGAGAAGGGCACAGGGTAAGCCAGTAATAAAATAATCACCAAACTCCATTTCTTGTAACTCATCCTGCCAGAAAATAAAAGTCTAGGCAGGAGTGATCATTGGTAGACTAAACTCAGCCCACAGCACTTCTGGTAAATGTTGCAATGTGCAACTTCCACTCGCCCTAGGAAAAGAAGGAGCTTTGGAAACACTCTGCTCAGTTTTCATTGGAATCACATTTTGACTTAGCAGACTCTTCAGCTGCACTCATCATAACTCCCTTCCAGGGCTTGGTTTGTTTGGGTTTTTTGTTTCTGTATCTTGCTTGCTTTCAGATATATTGAAAGTATCTAAAACAGAGGAAGAATTAAAGAATCATAGAATGGTTTAGGTTGGAAGGGACCTCAAGGATCATCCAGCTCCAACCCCCTGCCATAGGCAGGGACACCTCCCACTAGAGCAGGCTGCTCAAGGCCTCATCCAGCCTGGCCTTGAACACCTCCAGGGAGGAAGCATCCACATCCTCCCTGGGCAACCTGTGCCAGTGTCTCACCACCCTCACTGTAAAGAAGAGAAAAGGAAGTGTTTGGTGCGCACGAGATGGAGTGACCTGAATGGTTTCTCTCCCGCGAACAGTCACCTCCTTGGCGTGAGGTAGAGCTCACTGCCATAAAAGGATACAGAGTGAGCTGCTTGTAGTAGGGAGAAGAAAGCAATTAAGTGTTCACAAAGGAGGCAAGGGCAAAGTGTTCACAAAGGAGGCAGAGCAAAGGAGGTGATTCTCCCTCTTTGCTCTCCTCAGACCCCACCTGGAGCACTGTGTGCAGTTCTGGAGCCCCCAGCACAAGAAGGACATGGAACTGCTGGAGCGGGTCCAGAGGAGAGCCACAAAGATGCTCAGAGGGCTGCAGCAGCTCTGCTATGAGGACAGGCTGAGAGAGTTGGGGCTCTGCAGCCTGGAGAAGAGAAGGCTTCTAGGAGACCTTAGAGTGGCTTTCCAGTATCTGAAGGGAGCCTACAGGAAGGCTGGGGAGGGACTATTGACAAGGTCTGGTAATGTCAGGATGAGGGGGAATGGGATTAAGCTGGAGGAGGGGAGATTTAGACTGGATGTTAGGAGGAAGTTCTTTACAGTGAGGGTGGTTAGACACTGGCACAGGTTGCCCAGGGAGGTTGTGGATGCTTCCTCCCTGGAGGTGTTTAAGGCCAGGCTGGATGAGGCCTTGAGCAGCCTGCTCTAGTGGGAGGTGTCCCTGCCTATGGCAGGGGGTTGGAGCTGGATGATTCTTGAGGTCCCTTCCAACCTAAACCATTCTATGATTCTATGATAAGTGTAGTTTGAAAGGTTTGTGGGGCACAAAAGGGATTTACAGTGAATATCAAACCAAACAGCCATACTTGACTGTCGGAGGACAGCTGTGGGATTTTCCAGCCTGTGGGGGGGTTTTATGACCTGTTTATCAGATGGGATGGGAGAAAATTCCATTTCCCTCTTTGTCCCAGAGATTTCAACACTGAGATCAGCAAGAGCCACACAGTACCTGATACGCTGGCCAGCCACTTCCACGTTCATCTGGTGAAGCTTGTGGCAAGCTCCTGCAATCAGAAGTCACTACTGAAAGCCAAACTCAGCAGTCATCGTAATCAGCCGTTGGCAGAGTCAGCAGCGAGTGTGCTAAGTGGATATATTATGTCTGAAATCTGCCACTGTGATTTTAGTAGTGCTCTTGAAGGGAACCAATGTGATACTATGTAAAATCAATAATGGCAGAATCAATTACTCCTCTGGATGGATGTCACACTTGATTGTGTAAAGACACTGACCATTGCTTAGTCAGCTGCGGTTAATGACGCGCGTGATGTGCAGATAGAGGGAGCACCTGCTGGCCTGCAGCTGTAAGGAGAAAGCATCACAACAAAGAACTCGAATATGATGCTGATCTCTCATTGTTTTCATGCCTAAGGAGCCTTACTGATGTAATTTATCTCTGGCTTCCTCTACACAAGCAAAGACAGAGAGAGACCCCAGGCATGCGGAGGTCTGCAAAGAGGCATGGGCCAGCGCCTTCCTCCACCGTGCAGCAAATCTTTCCAGTCTTTGGAGCTGCTTAATTCTGCTTTTGCTCTTTTGATAGAAAAGGAGAAGCAAAGATTTTCCAGCTTCTTAAGGCTGATCACTGGCAAAATTCTCTCTTGTGCCACCACTGAAGCTTGAACTCTGATTTACTTGGATAAGCAAGAGTTGATCTGCCATTGGAATGGGCTGCCCAGGGACATGGTAGAGTTGCTGTCCCTGGAGGTGTTCAAGCAAAGCCTGGATGGGGCACTTAGTGCTGTGGCCTGGTTGATTGGCTAGGGCTGGGTGCTAGGTTGGACTGGATGAGCTTGGAGGTCTCTTCCAGCCTGCTTGATTCCATGATTCTATGAGTTAAACTGATGCCTGATGATGCAGCAGTTGGGGATGACACTGCCTGTGACCTGGCCATTCACTACCAGCAGATCCATATACTTAGGTAGTTCAGTGCCTCAAGTCCAGCCTTCTAGTTTCAACTGCCTTCTACAATAGCCCACACCAAGACATGAGCCCAAAATGACAGGGCAACAGCGTTCAGGCTAGCAGCAATGGATTTATTACATCAACAATTAAATTAGTTGAAATACCAAACAAACAACACTTGAGAACTCTTTTATTGAGACTGAGCTGATCAAAACCAGGAGCTGGTTTAAAAGACCTTTATGGATAAGAGATATAGGCCTGCTGGTGATCTCTTGATTCTTGGTACCCCACTTCTTTAGCTCCACTGTAGCCCTTAACTCATCAGTGTTTGTAAGCACAGTGTAAAATGTCAGACTCTCGACAGGAAAAGTCTTGCCATACTTGAGCCTCCCAGAAAACCACAAAGCAGCCCAGATCTGAATTCAGAAGAGGAGACAATCCCTAGAATCCAGGGGATCTTCGTAGATATGGAAGTCATGTGTCTGCCTCCAGCTGCAGGCACCCGAGAGGAGGAGGTAGCTTTTCTCCTTTCATGAGCTGGCAACTGGTTTCTGTAGTTCCTGTTCACTTCACCTCACTTAGGTGCAAGATTCACCCAAACCCAAGAAGTATAAAGGGACATAAATCATCTACTCCAAATGTCTATCGCCCTTCACTCCCCAAGGCTCTCACTGGGCTCTTATTTTAGATGGAGGATGATGAAAGACTCCAATATCTCCTTATTCTTCTGGCACAAAGACTGATGACATTTTTGTTTTAGAGACATCAGGCAAGAAAAGGAATAGAAGGAAATACACTTGGGTACATTCCAAACAGACCTCTAGCTGGTTCCCAGCTTCGTGAAGGATGAACAACGATCCAGCAGCATTTGCAGCTGAAGATATGGACAAAATCTCCTACTCAGATCACTCCTCTGAATGAGTAAGTGGACTGGAAGGCACTTCTGCCTGATTAACATCTACTTCTTTCATAAAGACTTCTCCATTTATTGTCCTGTATTTAAATTTGCATTAATGCAGCCATCTGATACAGACAGAAATTCTACCACGTAACAGACACGAGCGAGCCTAAGATCATTCTGCCTAAGGTATTCTTGGCTGCCAACTCTGTTTTTCAACATCTTCTCCTGATGTCCAACCTAACCCTCTCCTGGTGCAACTTGAGGCCATCTCCCCTTGTCCTACCACTTGCTGTGTAGAAGAGATGAGACCAGCACTCACCTTGCTTCAGCCTCTTGAGAGCAAGGTGGTCTGCCCGCAGCCTCCTCTGCCAGATAAACCCCAGGGACTATTGACAAGGCCTTGTAATGACAGGACAAGGGGTAATGGGTTTAAACTGGCAGGGGGGAGATTGAAACTAGTTGTTAGGAAAGGGTTCTTTGCAGTGAGGGTGGTGAGACAGTGGCACAGGTTGCCCGGGAAGGTTGTGGTTGCTCCCTCCCTGGAGATGTTCAGGACCAGGTTGGAAGAGACTTTGAGCAACCTGGGGCTAGTTAGAGGTGTCCCTGCCTATGGCAGAGGGTTGGAACTGGATGATCCTTGAGGTCCCTTCCACCCTAAACCATTCTATGAGTCTATGAGTTCACTCAGCCACTCACATGGATTTTGCTCTAGATCACTTCACCATCTTCTTGAGGCATGCTCCATCACCTTGATATGTTTCTTGTAGTTAGAGGCCCAAAATGAACCTGGTGTTTGTCAGAGAAGGACATCAAGTTAGTCCTGCAGTGGTGCTGATGGCTTGTGCTGGGTTAGTGCTGGACTCAGTCTCAAAAAGTCTTTTCCCGTCTGAGAATTCTGTGATTCTATTCTGTAATTACCTTTTCCTTGCACAAAACCATTCTGGACAAGACCTGTGCAGCACACCACACCAGTCAGTGTCCAGCAGAGAGGTGGATTCCAGGCTCAGACAAGGGGGGTGTCTGGCTTAATGTGGGAGAAGCATTCTGCATCCCAGAGTGGGCCAGATTGCTCCTAGCTGGGCCCATGGAACACTGCCACAGCCCTCCAGCAACGAATCCTGGGATCACAGAGTTATGGAATCAGTCAGGGTTGGAAGGGACCACAAGGATCATCTAGTTCCAACCCCCCTGCCACAGGCAGGGACACCCTACCCTAGATCAGGTGTGACTGCAAGACCATGTATTGCCTTTGTCACACATGGAAGGTGACTTAGCAGTGCTTAAGAAAAGCACTTTGCTCTAAGGGAGCTACTTGGCCACTGCAGCACTGCCACTTCATCCACTTTTAACAGCTCCCCCAGGCTTAGCAATGCCCACTGGATTTACATCCAATCTTCCACAGAGGAAAATATTTACTCACCCTGGTGTTACATAAAGATGTAGATGCTCCAGAAGCCTCCTGTTATTTCCCAAGCTATTTATCACAGAGCTACATTCATCTTTCTCCTATGAATGCATACGAGAAAGCTCTTAGGTGACAAATTCAGAGGGAAAAAGCCTGCTTGAGATGTTGGTTGAGATACTCATTCAGGTACACCAAACCTAACATCTTGTCTCCAAGCTGGTCAGACCTCATTGCTCTCTACAACTCACACAGAACCACAGAGCCATGCAGGCTGGCAAAGCCCCTCAGGAGCACCAAGTCCAACCTAGAACCCTACTCACAAAGATTCACCTGAAACCACAGCCCCAAGCACCACATCCAAACCACCCTGAAACACATCCAGGCTGGGGGACTCCAGCACCTCCCTGGGCAGCTCATTTCACTCCCTGACCACTCTCTCCATGAAAAACTTTTCCCTAATGTCCAATCTAAACCTCCCCAGCCTCAGCTTGAGGCCATTCCCTCTTGGTCTGTCTACCTGTGAGCAGAGCCCAGCAGCAGCCTCTCCACAGTGTCGCTTTAGGGAGCTGTACACAGCAATGAGGTCTGCCCTCAGCCTCCTCTTCCTCACACTATCCCCAGCTGTCTCAGTCACTCCTCATCAGATTTATTCTCCAAGCCCTTCCCCAGCTTTGTTGCCCTCCTCTATCACCTCTACAGCTCTCTCCTGTACTGTGGTGCCCAAACCTGAACACAACACTCGAGCTGTGGCCTCACCAAAGCCAAGTCCAAGGCACAATCACCTCCCTGCTCCTGCTGGCCACAGCATGTTTAATCCAAGCCAGGATGCCCTTGGCCTCCTTGGCCACTTGGGCTCACTGCTGGCTCATATTCAGCTCCTGTCTATTACAGCCCCCAGCTCCCTTTCTGCCAGCAGCTCCCCAGCCACACTGCCCCAAGCCTGTAGCCTTGCTTGGGGTTGTTGTGACCCAAGTGCAGGACCTGGCAGTTGGCTTCTTGAAACACATCCCATTAATGCTGGCTCACTGATCTAAGCCTACCCAAGTCCCTCTGCAGAGCCTCTCTACCCTCACTGATCTAAGCCTATCCAGGTCCCTCTGCAGAACCTCTCTACCCTCATTCCAGTCACCACTGCCACCTAACTTGGTGCCATCTGCAAACTCACTGCTGCTCTCTCTGTGCCTGAATCAAGGTCATCAATAAAGATGCTCAAAAGAAGTGGTCCCAACACAGATCCCTGAGGAACACTACCAGTGACCTGGGATCCCTGAGGAACAGCACCAGTGACCTGGGATCATTGAGGAACACCACCAGTGACCTGGGATCCCTGAGGAACACAACTAGTGACCTGGGATCGTTGAGGAACACCACCAATGACCTGGGATCCCTGAGGACCACAACTAGTGACCTGGGATCGTTGAGGAACACCACCAGTGACCTGGGATCCCTGAGGAACACCACCAGTGACTTGGGATCCCTGAGGAACACCACCAGTGACCTGGGATCCTTGAGAAACACCACCAGTGACTTGGGATCCCTGAGGAACACCACCAGTGACCTGGGATCCCTGAGGAACACCACCAGTGACCTCAGATCCCTGAGGAACACTACCAGTGACCTGGGATCCCTGAGGACCACAACTAGTGACCTGGGATCGTTGAGGAACACCACCGGTGACCTGGCATCCCTGAGGAACACCACCAGTGACTTGGGATCCTTGAGGAACACCACTAGTGACCTGGCATCCCTGAGGAACACCACCAGTGACTTGGGATCCTTGAGGAACACCACTAGTGACCTGGCATCCCTGAGGAACACCACCAGTGACCTGGGATCCTTGAGGAACACGACTGTTACTGGCCTGTCTTCATGGCTTGGCAGATGTTGATGTCTTGAATAACTGCATTTAAAATGATATCTAATGGGGAAATTGCTAACCTAAAGTAACCTTTCAACATGTGCACACGGCCTACCTGTCTGTAGAGCAACAGAAATAGGTGACCTTTGTCTCAACATTTTTAACACAGCTTTACTTGTCCCCTGTGACATTACCCTGTCAGAAGCTCTGGGCAGCATCCCTCACTGCTCTAAGTCACCAAAGCTTTTTTTTCTTCCACTCTAATTACAGCTTTCTGTAACCCTAGGAAGAATAATTGCAGGCAGTTGTTTCCCCCTAATAAATAGTTTATTATCTCTCATCTCATTTCACTTTAAAACTCTCTTCTTGCTAATTCCACCAATCAAAGACATCCTAATTACTGAAGCCATCTCCCAGGAATCCCCAGCAATAAACCAGCTGACTTTTACTGCCAGTTTCTGTTTAAAGTGAAGTAAAAAAAAAAAATTGAATAAAAGCAGGAACTTAGCACAGAACTCATTGCAGCCTAGATCCAAGGCCTGCAAACCCCAAGATTTTCATGGTCTGGTTGATTGGACAGGGCTGGGTGCCAGGTTGGACTGGATGAGCTTGGAGGTCTCTGGTTGCTCCTATGATGCTATGATTTTAAAATACAAAACATATCTTTGACATTCTGGAGGAGAGCCATCAGTATTTTACCTAGGCTTAGATATTCCAAGATGATATCGGAACACATAACCCACCTGCAGTACTGCAGCCAGCTCTGGAGCCCCTGGGACAAGAGGGATGTGGAGATGCTGGAGTGTGTCCAGAGAAGGGCCTTGAGGATGCTCCGAGGGCTGCAGCAGCTCTGCTGTGAGCACAGACTGAAAGAGTTGGGGCTGTGCAGGCTGGAGAAGAGGAGGCTCCCAGGTGACCTTCTTGTGGCCTTCCAGGATCTGAAGAGACCTACTAAAGCTGGGGAGGGACTTTTCAGGCTCTCAGGGAGTGACAGGACTGGGGGGAATGGAGCAAAGCTAGAGGTGGGGAGAGTCAGCCTGGATGTGTGGAGGAAGTTGTTGAGCATGAGAGTGGTGAGAGGCTGGAATGGGTTGCCCAGGGTTGAGGCCCCATGGCTGGAGGTGTTGAAGGCCAGGCTGGATGAGGCTGTGGGCAGCCTGATCTAGGGTAGGGTGTCCCTGGGCATGGCATGGGGGTTGGAACTGGATCACAGAATAGAATCATAGAATCATAGAGTCAGTCAGGGTTGGAAGGGACCACAAGGATCATCTAGGAGGGTTGGATTGGATGACTTCTGGAGGTCCCACCCTGCCCAGCCCATGCCAGAATGGCTGTTTTTATGAGTTCTGCCTAGTTAAATAAAGTCCAACTTTGTCCTTGTGCTTTTGCCTCCACCTCTCCTTTTTCCTTCAGATTATTACAGGGCAATGTGATTTTTTTTCCCCATAATCTCTGTCTGAAACACAAATGTAGAGGTTTAGATTGCAGAAGCCCTTTTAGTGCAGGCTTTTTGAGATTCAGCTTTAGTATTTTCCTGTTACTCACTGTGTAGCTGTGGTAGGCACTAAATGGCTTCTCTTACATCCAAATTTAAGAGGTAGGCTTCAAAAAAAGAAGATAGAGAATGGCACAAAGAAAAACCACAGCAAAAATAAAGGCAAACAGAAGTGACAAGCTCACTTTTTTCTGTTCCCCCTTGAAGCCAAATGTGAAAGCACAGCAAGCAAAGCTTAATAAAATTCCAGTGACTGTGCTGCTTAGAATAAGAGGATTTTGATTTGCACTTGAGGCACTGCCCCTTCTCAGCTCCTTTTGCAAGCTGTGCATGGAAAAGCTATTTTTGCAACCAAAAAAAAACCAGTGGAATTTCAGCCTGCCATGGCAATGGCTTTTTGTTGTGGTGGTGGTGGTGGTTGTGCATGGCAATTGCTGGTAAGGGTAAAACATGTAGAGGAAAAATAAGGCAAAACAAAAAACTAAGCCACGGGACCAATCTTCTGTGGCAGCAAGCACAAGGCTGAGCTCTGAGTGTAGAACAGTGAGGCTCCTATGGGGATGTCCCTGCTCACTGCAAGGGAGTTGGACTGGAGGGGCTTTGGAGGTCTCTTCCAGCTGAGATCATTCAATGATTCTATACAAATCTGTACTTCCAAGTGATTAGATTAATCCCACAGAGCAACTAACCCAGGATCTGGCTAGCAGCATACTGCAGCAAAAGGTCCACAGGGAAGCCATCCTGCCTCTGCCAAATGCACTTTGGTCACAGGGAAACTCCAAGCAGCCTGTTCTAACCAACAACCTAACATCTCACCTGTTCCTCTCATTGGGCAGAACTTCTTCCTGATGTCCAGCCTAAATCTGCCTGTTCCAGTTTCAAACCAGTGTCCCTCATCCCATCACCACAGACCCTCCTAAACAGTCCCTCCCCAGTCTTCCTGCAGGTCCCCTTCAGATACTGAAATGCAGCTCTAAGGTATCCCTGGAGCCTTCTCTTCTCCAGGCTGAACAGCCCCAATTAGACTTTGCAGAATCAGAATTAATCAGGTTGGAAAAGACCTTCAAGATCATCAAGTCCAACCTATCACCTAACATCTTCTGAGTAACTAACCCATGGCACTAAGTGCCACATCCAGCTTCCTTTTAAACATCTCCAGGGATGGCAACTCCACCACCTCCCTGGGCAGACCATTCCAATGCCAATCACTCTTTCCATGAAGAACTTCCTGACATCCAGCCTGAACCTGCTCTGGTGCAGTTTGAAGCTGTGTCCCCTTGTTCTGTTGCTGCTTGCCTGGCAGCAGAGCCCAACCCCACTTGGCTACAGCCTCCCTGCAGGGAGCTGCAGACAGCAATGAGCTCTGCCCTGAGCCTCCTCTTCTCCAGGCTGCACACCCCCAGCTCCCTCAGCCTCTCCTCACAGGGCTGTGCTCCAGGCCCCTCCCCAGCCTTGCTGCCCTTCTCTCAACACCTTCCAGCACCTCAACATCTTTCCTAAACTGAGGGACCTGTCTTCACTGGAGAGGTGCTCCAGCTCTCTGCCCATCATGGTGGCACAGACATGAGGATTCTGTGCATGTAGGAGGGTACCTTGCATGCAGCACGCTTGGATTGGGGTCAGAAAAAGGGCTTTGGAAGAGAGAATTACATTCAGTGTCCAACATATCCATAAGAGTCTCCTCCATGACACCAAACATATCTATAAGAGACTTCTCCATGACACTCAACATCCATAAGAGACTTCTCCATGACACTCAACATATCCATAAGAGATTTCTCCATGACCCTAAATATCCATAAGAGACTTCTCCATGAAACTCAACATATCCATAAGAGATTTCTCCATGACACTAAACATCCATAAGAGACTTCTCCATGACACCAAACATATCTGTAAGTCTCCTCCATGACACCAAACATATCCTTAAGATACTTCTCCATGACATCCAACATATCCATAAGAGACTTCTCCATGACACCCAGCTATCTATAAGAGACTTCTCCATGACACCCAACATATCCATAAGTCTCCTCCATGACACCAAACATATAAGAGACTTCTCCATGACCCTAAATATCCATAAGAGACTTCTCCATGACCCCCAGCTATCTATAAGAGACTTCTCCATGACACCAAACATATCTGTAAGTCTCCTCCATGACACCAAACATATCCTTAAGATACTTCTCCATGACATCCAACATATCCATAAGAGACTTCTCCATGACATTCAACATATCTATGAGACTTCTCCATGACCCTAAATATCCATAAGAGACCTCTCCATGACCCTAAATATCCATAAGAGACTTCTCCATGAAACTCAACATATCCATAAGAGACTTCTCCATGACCCTAAATATCCGTAAGAGACTTCTCCATTACACTCAACATATCCATAAGAGACTCCTCCACGACACATTCACACAGCAGGAGCTTGTTCTGTCACCCAGCTTGCCTTAATATCAGGTTTGGGGCTGAAGTTTCTTTTCCTGTGCCCTGAGCAGAATTACATTTCAAGCCTGCCATGTGCTGGGTCTATTTAATTCCACATTTGAAACAAAAGCTTCCAAATTGCAAAGGAAACCTAAAACTCATCCAGAAGACGACAACCACACAGCAAAATCAATTAGCCACTTCAGTGAAACAAGGACTGAGTTCAACTGATTTGAAGGGTGTGGAGGATTTTACCTTCTGAGGCTTTTTTTAGGCCCTTACCAGATAATTATTATTATTAGGGTAGGTTTTCCACTTGACTGACAGGCACTAGAAAGACTCTGCAGACACCAACCCGTAATTAAGTTCTGGATTTAAAACAAATCCACTTGAAACACGAGAGATGTCGACTAAATCCCCCCTCAGTGATAAATAAGTGTTTAGACAACATCAAATGCTAATTTTGGGCACAGGCAAAGGATCATAGATGGCAAAATTGAAGGCTGCCTAATGAAAAGCATTCAGCCTGAGTGGCTGTTTGCTCTGGGAAGCACCAGCATCTCAATTGCCCTTTGGAAAACATCATTTGTGTTACCTATTATATTTCATAGGTTTTTCCCAGCTTCTGAAGCCAGGAAGGGCTTTGGATGCTCATTATTCCTTCAGCATTTGTTTTAATGATTAATTCCACTTCAGAGCTGCACAGAGACATTAAAATAAACATAAACAGAAAGTACTGTGTGGGTATTTATGAAAGAAAAAAAGTCAAAGTCAAGAAGAAAGGGAGCTGGGGGTGCTGGGAGAGAGGAGCTGAACATGAGCCAGCAGTGTGCCCAGGTGGGCAGCAGAGCCAATGGCATCCTGGGCTGGCTCAGGAGCAGTGTGGGCAGCAGGACAAGGGAGGTTATTCTGCCCAGCACTGCTCAGGCCACAGCTTGAGTGCTGTGTCCAGTTCTGGGCTCCTCAATGCAAGAGAGATGCTGGAAGGTGTCCAGAGAAGGGCAACAAGGCTGGGGAGGGGCCTGGAGCACAGCCCTGTGAGGAGAGGCTGAGGGAGCTGGGGGTGTGCAGCCTGCAGAAGAGGAGGCTCAGGGCAGAGCTCATCGCTGTCTGCAGCTCCCTGAAGGGAGGCTGTAGCCAGGTGGGCTTGGGCTCTGCTGCCAGGCACCCAGGGACAGAAGAAGGGGACACAGCCTCAAGCTGTGCCAGGGCAGGTATAGGCTGGATGTTAGGAGGAAGTTGGCAGAGAGAGTGATTGGCACTGGAATGGGCTGCCCAGGGAGGTGGTGGAGTCACCGTGCCTGGAAGTGTTGAAGCCAAGCCTGGCTGGGGCACTTAGTGCCATGGTCTGCTTGATTGGCCAGGGCTGGGTGCTAGGTTGGACTGGCTGAGCTTGGAGGTCTCTTCCAACCTGCTTGATTCTGTGATTCTATGAAGAGCACCTGAAGAGACATCCAGACCAGAGAGGTATCATTTTTTTTACACTAGGGGTTCTAATGAAAATAATGAAAACCTTTTCCCATGTTTAATTCCTTAGGAAGATGTTAAATGGTCCAAGGCATTGCCTCACATAAGATATTTCCCTCACCTTTCTCTTTTCAACTTTGAGCACCAGAACTTTTAGTAGAAAGGAAAAGGCAGACAAGGAGCACAAATTAAAATAAAACTAAATGCAGAGCTGTGCACTGACAGACAGAATGGTACAGACGAGAGCAGTGGGGACAAATGTTCCCTGCTCTCCCAGCAAGGCTGACACTTGGATGTCAGAGCACCTGCTGGGATGGAGATCTTGGGAATCATAGAATCACAGAATTGTCAGGGCTGGAAAGGATGCCAAGGATCAGCCAGCTCCAATCCCCCTGCCATGGCCAGGGACACCTCACACTAGATCAGCCTGGCCACAGCCTGGCTTTGAACACCTCCAGGAATGAGGCTTCCACCACCTCCCTGGGCAAACCATTCCAGGCTCTCACCACCCACATGCTGAAGAACTTCTTCCTAACATCCAGTCTGAGTCTCCCCATTTCCAGCTTTGTTCCATTCCCCCCAGTCCTGTCACTACCCAACACCCTAAAAGTCCCTCAGCAGCTTCCTTGTAGCCCCTTTCAGATATTGAAGGGCCTCAATAAGGTCTCCTTGGAGCTTTCTTGTGTCAAGACTGAACAACCCCAACTCAGCCTGTCCCCACAGCAGAGGTGCTCTGCCCTCTCATCATCCTCATTGCCCTTCTCTGGACAGATTCCAGCATGTCCAGATCTTTCTTGTGATAGGGGCTCCAGAACTGCTCCCTTGTTCTGTAGCACACCTCGAAGCCCCAGTGCTCAGCATTTGGTGCTTCTGTGCTCCACAACCTCCCTGGAGGTGTTCAAGGCCAGGTTGGATGAGGTCTTGAGCAGCCTGTTCTAGTGGGAGGTGTCCCTGCCTGTGGCAGGGGGCTGAAACTGGCTGAGTTGTGAAGTCCCTTCCAACCTAACCCATTCTATGACCCTGGGTTAATTGACCTGCACCACCCCAGAGCACAACCACACCGAACCACGCGGCTGAGATTTCTGTATGGCAAACCAAGAGGGAAATACTTCAGGCAGCACATTTCTATCTGCACCTGCAGATTTGCAACCCCAACAGGGACAACTTACGAGTGATTTACTACCACTGAGCTAAGCCTCCCTTCACTCCTGCTCCTGTTCTTCTGTGTCCCTCTCAGAAGTACGTTTTAGCGCAGCACATGCCACTGGGTGATGGATCACTGCTCCCTCTGGCTGTATTTATCATCTCAAGCTGATTTTAAACAGTAACTGAATGAAATCCAAACACCACATCTCCTTCAATTTCTCTGCTACAATTTCAGCCTTCCAAAAGTGCATGGCCAGAAAGACATTTAAAAGTAGATTTTTCTCAGGCCAAGCTTACTACCACTTGCTGCCAGAGTGTGCTTTCTCCAGCCAGTAATNCTCCTGGCTACAACCACCCCTCAGGTAGTTGTAGACAGCAATAAGGTCTGCCCTGAGCCTCCGCTTCTCCAGGCTAAACAATCCCAGCTCCCTCAGCCTCTCCTCGTAGGGCTGTGCTCGAGGCCTCTCACCAGCCTCATTGCCCTTCTCTGGACACATTCAAGCAACACCTCTAGAGGAGTGTGTGGAAAGTGAAAAGAAAGAAAGCAACACTTTGGGAGGGAAAATCCACCGCTTCTCTCAACGTTTTCCATCTGAACCTGAGGAAGCAGTTCTGTGTTCAGCATTTCCAGCAGAACAACAGAAAACAACTCCTGAAGAGGTGACCGAGCACCAGCACAGCTTGCTCAGTTTGCTCATGGAGCCTGCACCACTGCAGATGTATCCAAAAGGCATGGGAACAGCTGGCTCGAGCTGGTCCTGCTTCCATGGGGAGTAGAGCTAAGCAACCCCCAGAGATCCCTTCCAACCTCAACCATTCTATGGCTCTGCCACATCTCTGTTCAGGGGACTGACTTTGCAGCAGGTGCTGTGAGCCTTGAGTCAGACAACCCTACCTTTCCTCCAGCAATACAGGAAGGCTACTGCCAAGGTCTTGTAATGACAGGAGAAGAGGAGTGGGTTTGAACTGGCAGAGGGGAGATTGAAACTGGATGTTAGGAAGAAGCTCTTTCCACTGAGGGTGGTGAGACACTGGCACAGGTTGAGAGTGCTGAGACCCTGGCACAAGTTGGAAGAGACCTCCAAGATCATCCAGCCCAACCTAGCACCCAGCCCTATCCAGTCAACCAGACCATGGCACTAAGTGCCCCAGCCAGGCTTGGCTTCAACACCTCCAGGCACAGCGACCCCACCACCTCCCTGGGCAGCCCATTCCAATGCCAATCACTCTCTCTGACAACAACTTCCTCCTAACATCCAGCCTATACCTCCCCTGGCACAGCTTGAGGCTGTGTCCCCTTGTTCTGTTGCTGGTTGCCTGGCAGCAGAGCCCAACCCCAGCTGGCTACAGCCTCCCTTCAGGGAGCTGCAAACAGCAATGAGCTCTGCCCTGAGCCTCCTCTTCTGCAGGCTGCACACCCCCAGCTCCCTCAGCCTCTCCTCATAGGGTTTGTGTTCCAGGCCCCTCCCCATCCTTGTTGCCCTTCTCTGGACACCTTCCAGCACCTCAACATCTCTCTTGAATTGAGGAGCCCAGAGATGGACACAGTACAATGTGTGTGATGTGCACTGAGCTCTTCCCCGTGATGTCTCATGGCTTGCAGAATGTCTCTGAACTTAGCTGAGAAATCATTTCAAAAAGCAGGCTCCTGCTGGGAATGTCAATGAGAGAAAGGCATTTTTGACATCTTATCTGCATTGCTGAGGTTTATTTGATTTGCAAGATTAAAAGAGCTTGAGCTGAAAGAAGCGTTGAGCTGTACTTTAATGGGACAATAGGCTGACATCAAAGACGTGTGTCTGTGTGACTTGAAAGACTGAGTGGCAGCTGTTACATGGAGATTGTAGAATCAGAGCCCAGGTTTCCACAGTGTACTCCAGGTCGTGGTGTGGAGCACAAACCTACACTTCAGTTCAGGAATAATGTCAGCACGAGAAACGTGAAGTCTGCACTGGCTACTGTCCTGCTTCCATCTTTTTCTCTAATTAAAGAGCAGCCAACAGCTTACATCACTGTCTGAGACATCCAGGGAGGATTCTGTTGCATTTCTACTTCTAACAGATCTATTTTTAACCTGAATTCACTGTCATAGAGTCATAGAATCAACCAGGTTGGAAGAGACCTCCAAGATCATCCAGCCCAACCTAGCACCCAGCCCTAGGCAATCAACCAGACCATGGCACTAAGTGCCCCAGCCAGGCTTGGCTTCAACACCTCCAGGGATGGCAACGCCACCACCTCCCTGGGCAGCCCATTCCAAGGCCAATCACTCTCTCTGACAACAACTTCCAACCTAGACCCGCCCTGGCACAGCTTCAGGCTGTGTCCCCTTCTTCTGTTGCTGGTTGCCTGGCAGCAGAGCCCAACCCCACCTGGCTACAGCCTCCCTGCAGGCAGCTGCAGACAGCAATGAGCTCTGCCCTGAGCCTCCTCTTCTGCAGGCTGCACACCCTCAGCTCCCTCAGCCTCTCCTCACAGGGCTGTGCTCCAGGCCCCTCCCCAGCCTTGCTGCCCTTCTCTGGACACCTTCCAGTATCTCAACAATGTCCTCATCTTCTAGGGAATGATGCAGTGGGGCAAGGTCATAAATGACAACCCAGGCTTGCCACTTTACTTCCCAGGAAAGGAGAGCTGAAATAAATTACCTGTGTCAGTCTCTCAT
This sequence comes from Tricholaema leucomelas, assembly GCA_013400475.1. NCBI lineage: Eukaryota > Metazoa > Chordata > Aves > Piciformes > Lybiidae > Tricholaema lacrymosa > Tricholaema leucomelas. The sequence goes on along the minus strand of WAAF01002138.1, from coordinate 44,275 downwards.
TCCTGTGCAGGGGAATACTTAAGAATGTGAACTTACAGCCTGCTGGTCAGTCTGGGTCCTGGGTGATGTGTCAGTTGGGGGAATTCTTTTCTAGGCAGATGTGTTCTTCTTCCCCCTTTTGTCTCCTTTCTGAAGTAAATGTCTGCCCTGGTTTTGAGGGCAGCAGGATACACTTAGCAGCTACAGCTCTCTGATCACAAAGTGTGTTCCTGTTTCACGTTTGAGACTAGGCCATGCCTTAGCACTTCAGCTTTTTCCACTGAGCAGTTAACACTTGCTAGCAACTGCCAGTTTCACTCTTGGGCACTTATCCCCCTTGATGTCACATATGGGAGGCCCTGGCCTGTGGCTCAGGCTCATGCATTCAGCTGCAGGGCAGGATGACTAAAAGCGATTGAAATGTTCTGTCTTGCAACCCCTGAGCAGTGATAGCATAAGAAACACTCTCAAGCTGGTATAAAAGACTGGAGGTTGTAAAAGCATTCTGAAGGGCAGCTGAGGATGCTTTCATGTCTGGGCTGTGTTGGCTTTGGCAAGGTAAAAGGCTCGAGGGAAGGGACTTGGCCACAGATGCTGACGTTCACCTTCTCTGGCTGGTAGCTTATATCCAGAGGGCTGCTTCCCTTTATAAATGTGTCAGCTCAGATTAAGAAAGAAATGCACAGCACTGAAGAATAAAAACAGTCTTATAAATGACAGGGTGGAGAATTGGTGCTTATGCTTCAGTTGGAACATTGGATCATCCCAAGGATCTTGGCTCACAGGGACACCGTCAAATGGAAGCTGCTAATCCTGCCTGCAACTTCCCTCCCACTTACATCTCCAGTTCAAGCAAGACTTTTCAAGTGCTCTGGAACCACAGCAGCAGTAGATCATTACAACTCAAGTTCCTGTAAGTGGTGTTCTCATGGACTGCAATTCTGCATCTTTGAAAAGAAGCAGGTCCAGAAGAGGCCACGAAGGTGTTCAGAGGGCTGGAGAACCTCCCCTGTGGGGACAGGCTGGGAGAGTTGGGGCTGTCAGCCTGGAGAAGAGAAAGCTCAGAGTAGCCTTCCAGTACCTGAAATGGACTACAGGAAAGCTGGGGAGGGACTTTTGATGAGGGCTTGGATTTAGAAGCCTCATTCCAAAAGAATGGATTTGAGCTTAAGGAGAAGATTTAAGCTGGACATTAGGAAGAAACTCTTGACAATGATAGTGGTGAGACACTGAAAAAGGTTGCCCAGGGAGGTCGTGGATGCTCCCTCCCTGGAGGTGTTCAAGGCCAGGCTGGATGAGGCATTGTTCAACCTGAGCTAGTGGAAGATGTCCCTGCCCATGGCAGAGGTTTGGAACTTCTTTAAGGTCCCTTCCAACCCAAACCATTCTGTGATTCTATGGTGTTTACCTACATTTAAACTGAGGCTGCCCACAGGCAAAGCCAGTTGTGAAAATCTGAGTTTTATTTAGAGCAAACAGGCCAGAGGAGAACAAGGCAAAAAGACTTCAAAGCTCCTGAAGTACAGTTTTCAGCACAAGCCCCTCTGTGCTGCTCTCCTTCTCAGTTAGTTGCTGCAGCAATTCAAACCTGCACTACAGCATCCTGACAGTGCAGCAGCCTGGCTGGGCAGGCAAAGCAGCTCTAAATCTGAGACCTTTTGTCTTCAGCTTTATTGTTGGTACAGACACAGCTCTGTGTGGTCAAACACATGTGGCAAGCACCACCTTGTTATAAAGATGCCAGGCAAAACAGGATGTAGGTATCATCCTGGTGTGGATCTGTTGGAGGGTAGCAGAGCCCTGCAGAGGGACCTGGCCAGGCTGGATGGGTGGGCAGAGGCCAATGGGATGAGATTGAACAAGGTCAAGTGCAGGGTTCTGCACTTTGGCCACAACAACCCCAAGCAGCACTAAAGGCTGAGGACAGAGTGGCTGAGAGCAGCCAGGCAGAGAGGGAGCTGGGGGTGCTGGCAGAGAGGAGCTGAAGAGGAGGCAGCAGTGCCCAGGTGGGCAGCAGAGCCAATGGCATCCTGGGCTGGCTCAGGAGCAGTGTGGCCAGCAGGACAAGGGAGGTTCTTCTGCCCCTGTGCTCAGCACTGCTCAGGACACAGCTTGAGTGCTGTGTCCAGTTCTGGGCTCCTCAATTCAAGAGAGATGTTGAGGTGCTGGAAGGTGTCCAGAGAAGGGCAACAAGGCTGGGGAGGGGCCTGGAGCACAGCCCTGTGAGGAGAGGCTGAGGGAGCTGGGGGTGTGCAGCCTGCAGAAGAGGAGGCTCAGGGCAGAGCTCATTGAGGCTGTAACCAGGTGGGGTTGGTCCCTTCTGCCAGGCAAGTAGCAACAGAAGAAGGGGACACAGTCTCAAGCTATGCCAGGGGAGGTCTAGGCTGGATGTTAGGAGGAAGTTGTTGGCAGAGAGAGTGATTGGCATTGGAATGGGCTGCCCAGGGAGGTGCTGGAGTTGCTGTGCCTGGAGGTGTTGAAGCCAAGCCTGGCTGGGGCACTTAGTGCCATGGTCTGCTTGATTGGCCAGGGCTGGGTGCTAGGTTGGACTGGCTGAGCTTGGGGGTCTCTTCCAACCTGGTTGATTCCATGATTCCATGAGTCTGTTCTGTACCCACCACTGGCACTGTTGAGGATGCTGACTGCACAAAACCAAAAGAAAATTCCCTTTTATTTTTGCAAGGAACATTTCCCAAGACAGTTTCCATAGCAGCTAATTTATCAGCAGCAGGAAAACAAAACTCTCATAAGCAAATTTAAACAAACAAACAATAAAACCAAAACAAACAAACCCAAACCCAAACCAAGCCCTTGAAAATATTAAATGTTGAGAAAATAAACTCAGAAAGTAATATAATAGAAAAATGTAAATGCAATTTTTAGGGAAGGAAAATAAATTTTCACTTAATCTCTATGCAAGTTTCCTTCCCTGTGGCCCAGTCTAAGTCTATTCCTAGAGCCAAATAGGAGCAGCTTAACTCCTTCTACCTAAGAACAGTTAATCTTCTTGCCTTGGCGAGCTTCAAGTGAGTCAATTCACTGTGGGCTTCTGCACTACCCAATGCCTCTCAGAGGCAACACCTTAGATATGAGAGAGGAGATAATAATCCCTTCCTGAGCCAGGCAGGAGAAATCATCACAAAGCTTTGTTGCCCTTTTTCTTTCCTTGACTTTTCCTATGTGTGCTCTGCAATCCAGATGGTGAAAGGCTGATGGCAGCACAGCAGCTCATCGCTTACAAAGTGTTGCAGTCCTTCTGCAGCACCTTAGAATGGTTCACAGGGCTTAAAATCATGATCACAGCATGGTTTAGGTTGGAAGGAACCTCAAAGATCAGCCATTTCCAACCCCTCTGCTATAGACAGGGAGACATCTCACTAGAACAGGTCACTCAAGGTCTCATCCAACCTGGCCTTGAACATCTCCAGGGAGGTTGTGGGGCACAGAAGCACACGATGTGATCAAATATTCTCACTAGAACAGGTCACTCAAGGTCTCATCCAACCTGGCCTTGAACATGGTCTCACCACCCTCAAGCTGTGCCAGTGTCTCACCACCCTCAGCCTGTGCCAGTGTCTCACCACCCTCACTGCAAAGAACCTTTTCCTAATGTCCAGTTTGAATCTCCCCTCTGCCACTTCAAACCTATCCCTCCTCGTCCTGTCATTACCAGACTTTGTCAATAGTCCCACCCCAGCCTTCCTGTAGCCCCCTTCAGATCCTGGAAGGCCACTCCAAGGTCTCCTCCAAGCCTTCTCTTCTCCAGGCTGCACAACCCCAACTCTCTCAGCCTGTCCTCAGAGTAGAGCTGCTGCAGCCCTCTGAGCATCTTGGTGGCCTCCTCTGGACTGGCTTCAACAGCTCCATGTCCTTCTTGTGTTGGGGGCTCTGGCCAACCCAGGGCATTTCTCTAACCTGCATACTCAAAAGTATCTTCCCAGCCCACACAATGGACCTGACTTTTCTCTGGAATCAAAGCTCTGATACGCAGCTGTTCATTATTCATCTCTCCTAATGCAATAATTCTGTAGTAAAGTGTGTCACGTCGAAAGAAATCTTTCAGTGTCAGTCAGGAACAATATCACTGGGAAGAAATCTCTTTTTGGAACATACTTGTCAAAATAATTTTGGTTTCTAAAGTAAAATATCAAAACTAAGCTGCAAATTCCCCACATCTATCTACCCATCTCCCTATCTATCTATTTATCTACCTATCTATCTACCTATCTATCTGGCTATCTACCTACCCACATACCCACATACCCACACATCTATCTATCCATCCATCCATCTACCTACCTATCTACCCACCCACACATCTACCTATCCATCCATCTATCCATCCATCTACCTATCTACCCACCCACACATCTATCTATCCATCTATCTATCCACCTATCCATCTACCTACCTACCTATCTACCCACCCACACATCTATCTATCTATCTATCTATCTATCTATCTATCTATCTATCCATCCATCCATCTACCTATCTACCCACCCACACATCTATCTATCCATCTATCTGTCCATCTGTCTATCTCTCTATCTATCTATCCATCCATCCATCCATCCATCTACCTACCCATCTACCTACCCCACACATCTATCTATCCATCCATCCATCCATCTACCTACCTACCTATCTACCTGCCCACCCATCTCTCTCTCCTATCTCATCTCTCTCTTCCTCCCTGGAGGTGTTCAAGGCCAGGTTGGATGAGGCCTTGAGCAGCCTGCTCCAGCGGGAGGTGTCCCTGCCTATGGCAGGGGGTTGGAGCTGGATGATCCTTGATGTCCCTTCCAACCTAGACCATTCTATGATTCTATCTCAATCTATCCCACTCTATCTATGAGGGGTAATGAGGGGAAGAGGGAAATTAAAAATAGATGTTAGGAGAGGGTTCTTTGCAGTGAGGGTGGTGAGACTCAGGCACAGGTTGCCCAGGGAGGTTGTGGCTGCTCCCTCCCTGCAGGTGTTCAGGGTTAGATGAGCAACCTGTTCTAGTGAGAGGTGTCTCTGCCTATGGCAGGAGGTTGGAACTGGATGAGCTTTGAGTCTCCCTCTCTGGAGGCATTCAAGAACAGTCTGGATGTGTTCCTGTGTGATCTGCTCTGGGTGGTGCTGCTCTGGCAGCGGGGCTGGACCAGATGAGCTTTTGAGGTCACTTCCAGCCCCTGACGTTCTATGATTCTAAGGCACAAAGCAGCCCTTGGCAAGGTGCTCCAGGTTTTTATGGCTCTGGTTATAGGATCTGTTCAGAAATCACAGGTTCCCTCTCATCTTTCAACTCTCATACAGCAGCCTTCTGTTGTCTGGATATAGCAGGCACAGCTCAGCCTCTGTGAACCAGATTGTTGGCCAAGACAGAAGGGAAGCACTAAACTATTAGGGGAAGAGCATCCCCAAAGCCACTGTCACTTCCTTTTGGGTTGTCTCATTATTCTTTTAAAAGAGATGGCACTGCCCACTGCCAGAATTAAGATAATTTAATAAGGTATATATAAGGAATAAGGTAAAGAAGATATAATAATAATAAGATGATAATAATAAATAAATAAGATAATATGACCTCATTGCTGTCTGCAGCTACCTGCAGGGAGGCTGTAGCCAGGTGGGGTTGGGCTCTGCTGCCAGGCACCCAGCAACAGAACAAGGGGACACAGTCTCAGGTTGTGCCAGGGCAGGTTCAGGCTGGATGTTAGGAGGAAGTTGTTGTCAGAGAGAGTGATTGGCATTGGAATGGGCTGCCCAGGGAGGTGGTGGAGTCGCTGTGCCTGGAGGTGTTGAAGCCAAGCCTGGCTGGGGCACTTAGTGCCATGGTCTGCTTGATTGTCTAGGGCTGGGTGCTAGGTTGGGCTGGCTGAGCTTGGAGGTCTCTCCCAACTTGGTTAATTCTATGATTTTTATGACTCCATCCACTCCAAATCTGTGTGCTCAGTCCTGTGTCTGATACCTGTCAGTACCTGGCAACCCTTCTGCTTCCTCTGTCTGGATGTCCATAAGCACAGGCAAGGTCTCTGCGAGGCTGCTGGGGAGGTTCCTACATATTTAACCAGTTCTAAAGCTGCATTTTGGCAGCAGGAACACAGCCATCCTGTCGAGATACTTGATCCTGTTAGTGTCAGGGACCTCAGCACAGAAGCAGAGTGAAAGCCCTGTCACACAGATGCACAAAACCCAACACTCTGTTGCCATTTGTGATTTAAGTGCTGCTCCTGTGCTCGGGTTTCAAAGGGAGTGTGTGGCAAGAGAAATCCCTGAGAGAATAAAAGCTCTTATCCAGAAGAGGAAAGGCTCCATGACAGAGGGAAATCCTCTCTGTACATAGGATTTAGTAGCATTTTGCTGATGGTAGTGTTCATCTCTCTGCTTCAGACAGCTCATTAAACAACTGCTAAAACGATTAATAAATCAACTCATGATAATAAATTAGCAGCTTATCCAAGATCAGAGCCATTTTGACCACACAATTATCCCCAGCTCCCCAAGGAACCATAACTTAGATATCAAAGAAGTCAGAAAGTAATCTCAGTCTGTCCAAAATTGTTATGGGTTAAGGTGAACCCTGTGCAGTAGGGTTCTAGGTTGGACTTGCTGAGCCTGAGGGGCTTTGCCAACCTGGGTGTTTCTGTGAAAACCAAAAGTGACTTCTCAGCAAGTTTGTCAGCCCTTCTGGGAGCCTCAGGCAGATGGAAATGTGGATCTCAGCAGGAGTGAGATTGAAGAATCACAGAATAGATCTTGTTGGAAGAGACCTCAAAGATCACCCAAGTCCAGCTCTTGACCCAGCACTAAACCATGTCTCTAAGCACCAACTCACACACTGCTTGAACATCTCCAGAGATCACAGAATCATAGAATCAAGCAGGTTGGAAGAGACCTCCAACCTCATCCAGTCCAACCTAGCACCCAGCCCTATCCAGTCAACCAGACCATGGCATTGACTGCCTCATCCAGGCTTGGCTTCAACACCTCCAGGCACAGTGACTCCACTACCTCCCTGGGCAGCCCATTCCAATGCCAATCACTCTCTCTGACAACAACTTCCAGCCTAGACCTGCCCTGGCACAGCTTCAGACTGTGTCCCCTTCTTCTGTTGCTGGCTGCCTGGCAGCAGAGCCCAACCCCATCTGGCTACAGCCTCCCTTCAGGTAGCTGCAGACAGCAATGAGCTCTGCCCTGAGCCTCCTCTTCTGCAGGCTGCACACCCCCAGCTCCCTCAGCCTCTCCTCACAGGGCTGTGCTCCAGGCCCCTCCCCAGCCTTGCTGCCCTTCTCTGACTCCACTGCTGCCCTGGCATTGCCTTTCTCTGTTGCCACACCCCAGATGCTGTAGCTTTCTTAGTCCTTTTACCTGACATCCTAAACCAGCTTTGACACTGAGTGGTGCTCTTCTTGAATCACCTGCTGGTCCTCAATCCAGACTTGTGAATGATTGCAGTTACTACTGAGTTAGCCACACTAACAGCAGCTGACAATCTCAGCTTCCATCTTGTCCACCAGCAGAGCCAACCTACAGCTTCCAAGAAAAGCCCTCTCCAGGGTTTCAGATATGTTATGGAAAGCAACAAAACCAGATGGAGCCAACCAAATGCACATCACTCATGTGCAGACAGAGTCACAGCCCTCAGTCAGCAAAGACAACCAAATGCACATCTCCCATGTGCAGACAGAGTCACAGCCCTCAGCTGACAGACAACCAAGTGCACATCACCCATGTGCTGTCACAGCCCTCAGTCAACAAAGACAACCAAATGCACATCACCCATGTGCAGACAGCGTCACAGCCCTCAGCTGAGACAACCAAATGCACATCTCCCATGTGCAGACAGCGTCACAGCCCTCAGCTGAGACAACCAAATGCACATCTCCCACGTGCAGACAGAGTCACAGCCCTCAGCTGAGACAACCAAATGCACATCACCCATGTGCAGAGTCACAGCCCTCAGCTGAGACAACCAAATGCACATCACCCATGTGCAGAGTCACAGCCCTCAGTCTACAAAGACAACCAAATGCACATCACCCATGTGCAGACAGAGTCACAGCCCTCAGCTGACAAAGAGCTGCTTGCAAGAACGTGGGTCTTGGACACTGCACTCAGGAAGTGCTGAGGCAGTGAAACAGCCCAGCCTGACACCTTTCCCATACTCCATTAGCCACTTCCCATGACGTGTTATGAGGAGCTGTCACATTGCCCTGGAGCCCAGCACAACTGTGGATCTCCATTAGCTTAGCAGAGCCTTTCTTCTCTCCCTGGCATGACTGCTAAACTACACAATACTACTCTTTCCTTCTGTCAGAGCACAGCCCCATCAGATTAACCATCTGGCCTGAAATCCTTTCCTTTCCTGTTCAAAATCTGTTCCCTATTCCACTCAGAAGAGTTTTTGAACACAAAAGGGCTATTCAGGCCTCGCCATATCTCTGGCAGAGCAGACTTGCATCCAACTGCAGATAGACTCACAGCTGTGAGGGGCTTCTGCAGAGACTCATTTTCTATCCACAAGAGAAACTGTTTCACAGAAAGAAGAACCTGTGCTCTGCATCAAAAGCCAGGCAATATCACAAGGGTGCACCTTAGCTGTGGTTTCTCTTGCTGTCTGTAAATCAGTGCTGGCTAATTGCAAGCATTTGGGGGCAGCTTAAAGAGTTTTGTGTCCTGCTTACAGCATATTTCAGGGAAGGTTTACAGTCAGAGAGTCTTCATCCTTTAAATTTCCATTACTGGCACTAGCTAGAGCTGAGGGTGCCATAGCATCACTGTGCCATTTCACAGGATCAGGGAATAGTAGGGGTTGGAAGGGACCTCTGGAGGTCATCGAGTCCAACCTCCCCTGCCAGAGAGGGATCAGCTAAAGCAATTAAAAGCAATGTACACAGTGAAAATTACTGGGCCACAGTTAGTGGATCTCAATTTAAGAGGGACATTGAGATGCTTGAGTGTGTCCAGAGAAGGGCAACGAGGCTGGTGAGAGGCCTCGAGCACAGCCCTACGAGGAGAGGCTGAGGGAGCTGGGATTGGTTAGCCTGGAGAAGAGGAGGCTCAGGGCAGACCTCATTGCTGTCTACAGCTACCTGAGGGGTGGTTGTAGCCAGGAGGAGGTTGCTCTCTTCTCTCAGGCAGCCAGCACCAGAACAAGAGGACACAGCCTCAAGCTGTGCCAGGGGAAATTTAGGCTTGAGGTGAGGAGAAAGTTCTTCACTGAGAGAGTCATTGGACACTGGAATGGGCTGCCCAGGGAGGTGGTGGAGTCGCCATCCCTGGAGCTGTTCAAGGCAGGATTGGATGTGGCACTTGGTGCCATGGTCTAGCCTTGAGCTCTGTGGTGAAGGGTTGGACTTGATGATCTGTGAGGTCTCTTCCAACCCTGGATGATACTGTGATACTGTGATCCTGTGATCTCAAGTAACTAGTGCTAAGACCGAAAGAAATGGCCTCAAGCTGTGCCAGGGGAGGCTGAGATTGGGTGAACTGAGAAGACAGAGGGTTCTGGTGCAGCAGGGAGCAGGTTTGAGCTACACCAGCATCCTCTGTTCCACTAATGCAACTACAGCTGCCTGGTGCCACAGTGAAACATGCATCAGCCTTGCCCACCTGTGCATCCTCTTCAAGGGACAGAAAAATGGTCATTGTGCCCAGCATCGACCTGCACTCTGAGCATCTTACTAAGTGCAGAGCTGTTAAACTAAGACAATGATCCCTGCACACTTCTGCTTTCCTCCGAAGCTGCATGGAAAGGTTCCTGCTGCAGGGCATGCTGAAGGTCATTTGCTGAGGGAAGAAAAGCTTTCACCTGGCAGGGGTTGTGACAGCCATAAGTGCCTAATCATCTGGGATCAGACCAAATCAGCCAGGTTACTATTGATAGCCTCCTCTGTGGTTGCCCACAGGCCAGCACAGCCCCAGCTGCTCCCACACCCTTCGCTGCAGGTTCAGCATTTCATACGTTCCATTAAGCAGGCCTATTTTTAGGCAGGCTATCAAATGCTCTTTGCACTTGTTTTAAGGGGAGGCATTCAACAGCAAAGACAGGTGATCTGAAACCCGAGCTGAATCCTCAACAGCCTGCAAGCCTTCCATCACTGGGACCAGCTTAAATGCTGCAGTTAGAATTAAAGATAGGATATCTGTTGGGTTGGGTTTTTTTTTCCCCCCTCCCCTTGCTGCAGACAGATGAGGAAAAAAAAAAGGGGGGGGGGGGGGAAACAAACAACTTAGAGAGGTGACAACATGATTTATAAATTCAGGGAGCAAGGGAAAAGCACTCAGAAAAACAATGTACAGATCTTTCCAGTGGGTACACAATTTAAACCCTGCCTCTGCCATCTGGAACGGTGATGATTTATAACCAGGGGACTTCAAGCTTGCAGAATGTATAAAACTATTCCCAGCATATTTATTAAATTGAAGAATAGTTCCAGAGCAGAACAGAATTTACTATGCTAATTTCTGCCATTTAAATGGAGGAAAGGGGAAAAAAAAAATACAACAAAAAGAAAACCTCCTCCATAACTTAAGGGCTCAACCATCTACTTGGTTCTTTGTTCCTAACGATGCACTTCAGCACAGCAGTTTGTCCTTCCTTGTTTATTTGCCTTTCACTGAATCCTAGAATCAGGCAGGGTTGGAAAGGACCACAAGGAGCAGCCGGTTCCAACCCCCCTGCCATGGCCAGGGACAGAGCAGGCTGACCAGAGCCTCATCCAGCCTGGCCTTAAACACCTCCAGCCATGGGGCCTCAACCACCTCCCTGGGCAACCCATTCCAGCCTCTCACCACTCTCATGCTCAACAACTTCCTCCTCACCTCCACCCTGAACCTACCCATCTCCAGCTTTGCTCCATTCCCCCCACTCCTGGCACTCCCTGACAGCCTAAAAAGTCCCTCCCCAGGGGAGGGGGACTACTTTTTGTAGCCCCCTTCAGATCCTGGAAGGCCACAAGAAGGTCACCTGGGAGCCTTCTCTTCTCCAGCCTGCATAGCCCCAACTCTTTCAGTCTGTGCTCACAGCAGAGCTGCTGCAGCCCTCTGAGCATCCTCCTGGCCCTGCTCTGGATGCACTCCAGCATCTCCACAGCCCTCTTGTCCCAGGGGCTCCAGAGCTGGATGCAGTACTCCAGGTGGGGTCTCAGCAGAGCAGAGCAGAGGGGGAGAATCCCCTCCCTGGCCCTGCTGGCCACACTTCTCCTGCTGCAGCCCAGACTCTGCTTGGCTTTCTGGGCTAGAAGTGCACACAGCTGGCTCCTGTTGAGCTTATTCTCCACCAGCAGCACCCCCAAGTCCCTCTCCTCAGGGCTGCTTTCCAGCCACTCACTGCCCAGCCTGGATTGGTGCTTGGGATTGCATTGACTCAAATGTAGGACCTTGCACTTGTTCTTGTTGAACCTTCCAAGCCACCCTGCAAGTCTGGATGGTGTCAAAAAGCATTAGCAAAGGATCAAAGGGCACAGGCTGCTGCTGGGTACTGTGGGGTGAAGCTGACGCTCTCATTGGCAGTGGGATGACAACATGGGGAGGACACCACAGTGTGAAGAATCAGTTCCCCAGCAGCACTGACCACGACAGGACTGCACATCAAGAGAGCTATAAAGACAGTGAGGGCCACTCCTTACCCATTGGTGTCCACTGACAGGACAAGAGGTGATGGGCACACACTTGAACCTAGGAAGCTCCATCTAAACAGCCTCAAGCTGTGCCAGGGGAAATTTAGGCTTGAGGTGAGGAGAAAGTTCTTCCCTGAGAGAGTCATTGGACACTGGAATGGGCTGCCCAGGGAGGTGGTGGAGTCGCCGGCCCTGGAGCTGTTCAAGGCAGGACTGGACGTGGCACTTGGTGCCATGGTCTAGCCTTGAGCTCTGTGGTAGCAGCTTGGACTTGATGATCTATAAGGTCTCTCCCAACCTTGGTGATATTGTGAGACTGTGACACTGTGATACTGTGGTACTGTGTGTGAAACACAAGGAACTTCTTTACTTGGAGGGTGGTAGTGCACTGGAGCAGGCTGTCCAGAGAGAAGGTGAAGTTCTCATCTCTGGAGTCATTCAAAACCCACCTGGACATCATCCTGGGCAACCTGCTCTAGGAGATCCTGTTCTGGACTAGATCATCTCCAGAGGTCCCTCCTAACCCCCACCATTCTGTGATGCTGTGGAAAAGAAGCAGTCTACACGGAGCAGGAGCAGCTGCATGTACGTTTACATAGAATCATAGAATCAAGCAGGTTGGAAGAGACCTCCAAGCTCAGCCAGTTCAACCTAGCACCCAGCCCTATCTAACCCTGCTGTGGCTTCAGCCTTGGGGTGGTTCTCTGGAGAGTCCCAGAGCTCACACCGAATCTTAAGTCCTCTTTCAACTCCTTCTTCTTAACTTTGACTACAAATAAAACCCCCAGAAACCTGTGCCAGTGTCACAGCCTCTCTAGCACACCTTTAAACCTTTAATATTCTGTCTTACACCTTCCCTAAGTGGTTTAATTGATTCCCTTTCCTGAGCACAGGGTTTTATGTGCTGCTGAACACCACCTGCTCTGTAATCATTTTAATTATTGAATTGCATCGTTGTACCAGCACAGAACATCTTCACCTGAGCTCAGAGTGACAGATCTATTTATGCCTCTCTATGATCTCTCCTTGCATTAGCATCTTAGCTGTCATAATACAGATCCAGAGGCCCTCATTTAGGAATTGGAGCAGATCTTCTCTTTCCCTCCCTCTCTCCCCCACCTCCTCCGTATTTAGAATCATCGAATCAGGCAGGGTTGGAAGGGACCTCAAGGATCACCTAGTTCCAACCCCTCTGCCATGGGCAGGGACACCCTACCCTAGATCAGGCTGGCCACAGCCTCATTTATGAGGTGTGAAGCAGAAAATCAGGAGTGCTTCAAAGCAACATTGGTTTTTAGAGTAAGGCAGCTAAAAGCAAGGACAGATGAAATTAAGCATGCTCAGGGTTTTTTAATCACTGTTATGACCAACATGTGAGGACAGCTACAGACAGAACTGTACAGTCCATTCCAATGCCAATCACTCTCTCTGCCAACAACTTCCTCCTAACATCCAGCCCAGACCTCCCCTGGCACAGCCTGGGACTGTGTCCCCTTCTTCTGTTGCTGGTTGTCTGGGAGAAGAGCCCAACCCCACCTGGCTACAGCCTCCCTTCAGGAGTCCCCATCCGTGGCCATGACACCTGGGGGCATGGTTTAGTGGCCTGGTGGCCTTGGGTTGATGGTTGTACTGGATGATATTAGAGGTCTTTTCCAATCCAAACAACTCTGTGATTCTGCAGCTGCAAAAGCCTGGCAGCTGTTGAGATGAACCCCCTCAGCTCAGCTCTCTCTTTGGTTGCTTCTCATGACACCAGACCGAGCTGCACCTTCTTCATTCGCTGTTTTACTGTAACATGGATTCACAGCAGCAGCCTTCATTTTATCTCTGAGCCTACAATAATATATGCAGCTTTTATGTGGTGGCATTAAAATAGGCTTTCCTCTGGCTGCTGCTGGTTTATAGCAGAATTTTATTTCCAGATATAAAACTCTGGAAGTGACCTAAATCTATAACATACATCCATAAGTAAGGCACAGAGTAGCTAAGCTGAAACTAAAAGCAATTGAACAATAGAATAAAAAAGAGTGTTAGCCTTATGTCCTGGTCTTCCCTGAGACCTAAACTCAAATCCAGGCTGGGATCATAAAAGTAAATTAGTTTGATCTCATTTTGGCATCCAGTTGTGGAAATTGGAGTACTTCAGGGGAGTAGACAGTCCCTGGCCAAGGGAAATGTGAAGCTGAAAGTCCCTGAGTGTTCACAGCGAGCAGATGGAGGTGGTTCTGAGATAAACTGCCCTCAGCCATGCCCTTCCTTGGGAGTGTGTCTGACACAAGCCAGTGCAACTCATTTCTATTGAGAGAGGGTGCAACAGACCAGAGAAGTCTCAGGATGATAACTGGCTCAAAGAATTAATGGCAGAACAGACCTGGCACTGCCCATGGAGTGGCAGCAGCTCCTCAGGAGTATTCATAGAGTCACAGAATCAAGCAGGTTGGAAGAGACCTCCAAGCTCATCCAGTCCAACCTAGCACCCAGCCCTAGACAATCAACCAGACCATGGCACTAAGTGCCTCATCCAGGCTTTTCTTGAACACCTCCAGGGATGGCGACTCCACCACCTCCCTGGGCAGCCCATTCCAATGCCAATCACCCTCTCTGCCAACAACTGCCTAGGCTGTGGTGGAGCTCCAGAACTAGTTGTCATTAGGGGCAACACAAACTGCAGATGCCAGAAGCAGCTTTAAGAGCAGAATTACAATTACTGACCTACTGAAGCAGGGCAGTGCAAAAGGATCACAGAATCAAGCAGGTTGGAAGAGACCTCCAAGCTCATCCAGTCCAACCTAGCACCCAGCCCTAGCCAGTCAACCAGAGCATGGCACTAGACCATGGCACATGGATGTTCTGATAAGGTTACTCAGAGAGAAGTATGATGCCGTTTTCAGGGGAGGACACAGGTGGGATGCTTCTGAATTCCCTGTCTGATGTGAAGGGGATTTTGAGAGACATGGCCCAGAAACCAAGCCCTCTGAGGGTAGTTCTCAGAAGAATACCTGGCTTCGTGTCACAGAGCTGAAGAGCAGGAGGGAGGAAAGTCTGTGGCTATTCTGGCAGGCTCTGTTTAAGAGGTCATTCAGACTCTGCCAGTTACTTCTCCGAGTCCCCCAAGTTGTGTTTGACTTTCAGGAAGGACACCCAGGCACGACTGGGAGGCTGCAGTACAATGAGAATTCAAGCACTTCCTTTGTTCCAGTGGTTAATCAATCTCACTTCTAGGAATATTGTGCCTCATTTTAATTTTAACTTGTCTGTCTGCAGCTCCCAGCCATTGGCTCAGCATTCTCTATTTCCCCCCTGAAGATACTTAGACACTATAATCAAATTATCTCTCAGAGATTGTCTGCAGGCTCTGAAGGGCATTTTATGGCTCTTTTCCCTACCACCACTCCAACATCCTTCTGAAAATACGTTGGTACCAGAGCAGCACAGGATACTCCTGCATCAGACTCAGCCCTGCCTTGAGTACAAATCCAAACCACTTTTCTGCTCCTACCTGTTGCCCTCTGCTCGTACACTGAAGGAGCTGCATCTCTTCTCCCAGGCAGCCAGCAGCAGAACAAGGGGACACAGTCTCAAGTTGTGCCAGGAGAGGTCTAGGCTGGATGTTAGGAGGAAGTTGTTGGCAGAGAGAGAGACTGGCACTGGAATGGGCTGCCCAGGGAGGTGGTGGAGTTGCCATCCCTGGAGATGTTCAAGCAAAGCCTGAGTGAGGCACTTAGTGCCATGGTCTGGTTGATTGTCTAGGGCTGGGTGCTAGGTTGGACTGGATGAGCTTGGAGGTCAATGGGATCCTGGGGTGTATTAGGAGGAGTGTGTCCAGGAGATCAAGAGAGGTTCTCCTCCCCCTCCACTCTACCCTGGTGAGACCTCATCTTGAATACTGTGTTGAGTTTGGGCTCCCCATTTGAAGAGGGACAGGGATCTGCTGGAGAGGGCTAGGAGGATGATGAGGGGACAGGATGGCATGGCTGATGAGGAGAGCCTGAGGGACCTAGGGCTGTTTAGTCTGGAGAAAAGAAGACTGAGAGGGGATTTGATCAATGTTTATAAGTATCTGAGGGCTGCCAGGAGTGGGGGAGGGTCAGGCTCTGCTCACTGCTCCCTGGGATAGGACAAGAAGCAATGGGAGTAAGCTGCAGCACAGGAGGTTCCAGCTCAGCACAATGGGGAACTTCTTTCCCGGAAGGGTCCCAGAGCCCTGGCACAGGCTGCCCAGAGAGGTTGTGGAGTCTCCTTCTCTGGAGCCTTTCAAGGCTTGTCTGGATGTGTTCCTGTGTGATCTGTGTTAGATAGGATTGTCCTGCTCTGGCAGGAGGCTTGGACTGGATGATCTCTGACATCCTGTGAGCCTGTGTCCTGTGATTCCAAGGCAGAGGGAATATTATTATGTTTCTGCATTATTTCTTTGGCTTAAGAGTTTCCTTACATTCTCTGGGTTGGCTTTATGCCTAAGTAGGACAACCCTATCAAATTATTAAGGCTGGCAAGGACAGGTATGAGTTTAACTTGTGGGCTTAAGACCTTTTCTACTGTATTGGCCTCAGTCCTGGTCCACAGAGAGGTTGGGGGTGAACTCAGGTTTAATCCCTGCATTCTTTTCAGGTTCCCAAAGAAGAACCATAAAAAAAGGAGCAGAAGGGACTGAGAGAATCACCACATAATGAGGAATAAGACAAAGCATAGCCTGGACTCAGTCCTTGGAACTGCTGTTTCCCATGTGTGTGGTTATTTAAACTGCCAAATGATTCTCACCATGCTAGAAGGCAACAACAGAAAACATCCCTACTAATTTGACAGAGGAAAATTCCTTCTGGACTCCAAAGCTGCCAAGCCTGATAGAGCCATTTCATTACTTCAGACAAAGAAAGTGAGATTTATCTCCATTTTTGTGCAGAAGCCAACAGACCATCCTCATCAGATCAGCAGAGCACTGCCATGGATGAGGGTGGGAAGTTCTGATTGGGGGCACAGCTGGAAGAACCTGACAAGTAAACACCACCATGAATGCCAGAGCTATACCTCACATCTTGAGCTGCTGGAAGGTGTCCAGAGAAGGGTGACAAAGCTGGTGAAAGGCCTGGAACACAACCCCTGTGAGGAGAGGCTGAGGGAGCTGGGGGTGTGCAGCCTGCAGAAGAGGAGGCTCAGGGCAGAGCTCATTGCTGTCTACAACTACCTGAAGGGAGGCTGTAGCCAGGTGGGGTTGGGCTCTGCTGCCAGGCAAGCAGCAACAGAAGAAGGGGACACAGTCTGAAGCTGTGCCAGGGCAGGTCTAGGCTGGATGTTAGGAGGAATTGTTGGCAGAGAGAGTGATTGGCATTGGAATGGGCTGCCCAGGGAGGTGGTGGAAGCTGCCGTGCCTGGAGGTGCTGAAGCAAAGCCTGGCTGGGCACTTAGTGCCATGGTCTGGTTGACTGGATAGGGCTGGGTGCTAGGTTGGACTGGATGAGGTTGGAGGTCTCTTCCAACCTGCTTGATTCTATGATTCTGTGACACAGGAGTTTAGAAAGGCTCTGCTTGTCCTGACTCCAAAAGCAGGGCCTTGGGTGTGCTCAGCATGCGTCCAGCCCCAAAGCCATTGACGAGCTGCGAAGACTTAATGGTGCACAGCTCCAGTTGCTCAGAGACCTCTGAGCATCTCCATGGTGCAGGCAGACCCTTGGGTGACCCCCACCTCTCATCAAAGGCTGTCACTTTTCCCAGTTAGCAACCTGAAACACAGACTAAAACTAGAGCATGGAAATGTGAAATGCAGAGCACCCCTACCTGTACCATCCCAGTTCATGCATGCATAAACACAACCCCACCACATGCTACTCCTGTCCTCTCCCATCCTTCATGGCCACTTATTTACCTCCACAGCTAATGCCCAACAGATCTTTCCCTTCAGGGGAACTGGAACTGTCTGAAAAGCAGAAAACATTTGGCGGAAATAACCATAATGAAGCTAAGTGTTAACACAAGAGGCTAAACCCAGCCCAGGACGCAGGCTTTCAAACTGCTATTTCCAGCTTGCACTTGAGAAACTGCTTCAGACAACATAAAAAGCTGCATCTAACACTTTCTGACAGTGCCATATTGGCTGGGACTAGCACAAGAAGGAGGTGCAGGTTCGAAGGCAAGGATGATTTCACCTTCATTGCAACAAAAACGTCTGAGCTATCGAAACAATCAGAGAATGAAAAACCAAACTAAAGGGAGAAAGAAAAGAGGCAGCTCTTGCCTCCCAGCAGCTCCAGTTGGAAGAGCAATGGGGCCTTGGCAGTACTGCTCTCATCCAGCTCTCACAGCTATGCAGGTGTTTGTTTAAAGTGAATTAAAGGAAGCTTTAAAAGCAAAACCAGAAACAGCAATGGTAGAAAAACTCAATGAAGGGAAGAGAAGCATCCACGGAGAGCGGGGAACAGAAAGGTGTGCACTTAGCACTGAGCAGGGCAATGACACACAGGGAATAAAGGTTAAAAAACACAGGGAGTAAAGGTTAAATACAGCAAGGAAGGGACCAAAAGCTGCTGAAAGTGACAGGCAAAAGGAGAAGCTGGAAACTTGCAGAGGCCTTTAAAAGAAGCCTGCCTGAGCTTTGCCCACCCAGTATGGATATCAGCAACAAGCGGAGAGCTGACCTGGGTGTAACAGGGTAGGGGCTCAGCCACTCCTCTTTCTTCCCATTGGGAAAAGTCAATCATAAAATGAAAAAACATATTAAATATATGTTGATTTTTAATTGGTGTTGAGTGACACCCCAAAAAGGTACAGCTCATGCTACTTACTTACTATGGCAGCTCTTCCCTGAGTCTTCAGCTCCCCAGCAATTGAATGTCCATTCTCGTGTCCAGAGAAGGGCAACGAGGCTGGTGAGAGGCCTCGAGCACAGCCCTGTGAGGAGAGGCTGAGGGAGCTGGGGGTGTTTAGCCTGGAGAAGAGGAGGCTCAGGGCAGAGCTCATTGCTGTCTGCAACTACCTGAGGGGTGGTTGTGGCCAGGGGGAGGTTGCTCTCTTCTCTCAGGCAGCCAGCACCAGAACAAGAGGACACAGCCTCAAGCTGTGCCAGGGGAAATTTAGGCTTGAGGTGAGGAGAAAGTTCTTCCCTGAGAGTCATTGGCTACTGGAATGGGCTGCCCAGGGAGGTGGTGGAGTCGCCGTCCCTGGAGCTGTTCAAGGCAGCATTGGACGTGGCACTTGGTGCCATGGTCTAGCCTTGAGCTCTGTGGTGA
Source organism: Tricholaema leucomelas (assembly GCA_013400475.1). NCBI lineage: Eukaryota > Metazoa > Chordata > Aves > Piciformes > Lybiidae > Tricholaema lacrymosa > Tricholaema leucomelas. Next base: position 25,464 of record WAAF01002138.1, on the reverse strand, counting down.
AGGGTTGGACCTGATGATCTGTGAGGTCTCTTCCAACCCTGGTGATACTGTGAGCCTCTGTGAGATTCATCCAGGTGCACCAGTTCAAACTCCCCGTTTCTGGTGTCTGGCTTCTGACCTCTCGGTAGTCACTGTACAGCGGCTCAAGGTGCGTGTAGCAGTCCCCGGCCGTGCCTGTCAGCCTCATGTACAACGCACCCAGCACCCGCACGTACTTCAAGCCCTCGTTTTTCATGAGCTCCACAATGATGTCCTTTTCCGGCTGGATCTGCAGCACCTTCAGCGTCAGGCACAAGAAGGGGGTTGGCTTAATGTTCCCTCCGTAGACGCCTCCTACGTACTTAAGCTCCGTGGCCTTGTCCACCACCAGCTCGGCTGTCAGGCCGAAACACTCCTCCTTCCAGTACTTGGACTCGTAGATGCGGGTGCGGATGATCTTCTCCACCAGGTACTGCGGGTTGGTGCCGCGGATGCTGTGCGCATCCTTCACCGTCCGGTTGGCCACGGCCGCCGCTGCACAGCCCCGGGCAGCTCCGCCGCAGCCCTCCCTGCTCCCTTTCCCGCCACAACTTCGGCTTGCGCTGCGGTCTGCTGCGCGCATGCGCGGGCTGGCGCCGCGGGCGTCTCCGCTGCGGTGTGCCGAAGGCTTTGGAGGCTTTTGGCCCCTCGCCGGTGGTAACCTTGCGGCTGTGCTCGGCTTTGAAATGCCGCGGCTCGTAGGGAGCTTTGCGGCTGGCAGGAGCGGCTGGCGCTGCCGGGGCAACCGGCTTCTGGGGGCTGTCCCTTGCCTTGCTGGGTGCATTGAGGCTGGCAGCAGCTGAGAGTCAGCTCTGAATAGGGACTGATTGCTCTGGCCCGAGGAGAGGCATGGCTTTTGTCTTAGCCTTTCTATTAGTTAGTGGGCAGTTAAGCTGCTGACCCTTCCCTGTGCTTTTAGGAGATCTGTGAGGTCTCTTCCAACCTTGGTGATACTGTGAGACTGTGAATAACTTGGGAGGTGGCAGCCCCAAGCTCCCCAGCTCCAAGCTCCTTTCCTTTCAGCTGGGGTTCATCTTTTCCTCCCTGCATGCGTAAATGAAGCTTCTCCAAGGCTGATGACTTCAGAACAGGGCTTTTGCATCTTATACCAACATAGTCCAAAGTAGTCAGTAGTCATTTTTTCTCTTGAGGAAACAGGTAGGCAGGCAGGATAGGGGCTCCAGGAGAGGGACTTCTTGTTGCTGTTACTGTTGTTGTTTAGATTTTCCCTCCTTTCCCTCCCAAGCCCCCAGGAAAAACACTCCAAGTTTCATTCCCTTCTTAGCATTACTTTTCCTTTGCTGCATGGAATGCAGTTACCTTCAGTCCTGGGTGATGCAGTTCCACACAGGAAGTGATTTTCCGATGCAGTTACAGATATTTCAAGTCATCTTTTGGCATCAAGATGTGAAATGCTTTGAGCTGCCCCCGTGCACAGCAGCTTCAGTCACAGCTGCTAATGTGAATTGCTCCGATTTCTGCTTCCATTTCTCCCTTGTTTTTTACTTTGTGCTTTCTCCCTGCTGGAGAGAAAATTTACATTCGGAGTAATGCAACACTTCAACAGGAAAGAACAGTTGAAACCAGCTGGCTGGAGACCTTTGGTTTGCCCACTGCTCACTGCCATCACAATCAAGCTGGTCTCCAGAGGGCTTTGGTGAACCTGCACACTCTGACCTTACTTTGCAGCTTGTATAGCCCAGATCAGTACAGAGATGCATAAATGAACATCTGAAAAGGAAAATTCCTTTGGACATTGCTCATCTCTGACCACTTAACAACCCACCCTGCTCTGTCTGGTGCTTTGGTTGTGAAGGACAATTTATGAGCTGCATCCAAGGAGCAAAGCCATCACTTCTGCCTCTCTCATTGCCACAAACAGATGAATCTGCTGGGACACAGGAACACTGCCGTGAGCAGAAGGCAGGCAGCAGCAGCAGAAATACAGCACACATAAAAGGGGCACGCACACAAAAGGTCTATCAATCAGATAGCAAATGCACAACAAAAGCAGGCAGCTTCCTGCCTGTCAATATCCATCATCACAGGAGCCAGGCAGACAGCAGACAGGAGATGTGCTGCTCTGATGCAGCAGAAGTCAGGCCCGGGTGGCTCTCAGCTGCTGGTCAGCAGGTGCAGCTCTGATGGTTCTCCTCCAGCACACAGATGAGCTCAGAAGACGCTGGTCCTGTGCACAGAGTTCATCTCCTGCACGCAGACTGCTGCAGAAAGGACACTGTGGATATTTACCAGTGGGCTCGTTCCACCTATCTGATGTAACTAATTCCTCAGTATTTCATTGCCTAAATTTCCAGGTGATAAAATATATTGGTCTCTGAAGCCAGATGAAGAAACTGATGTGAGGGCATCCATGTGCATACCTGAACTTATGTGAGGAGAGGTAAAATGAGAGAGCAGGATAAGAAAAAACCCAATAGGTGGGAGTAGGTCTCTAAGGTCCCTTCCAACATCAGCCATTCTATGGTTCTATGATATTCTACCTTTGATTATTCCTTTAAAAGCAAATAATTTACCATCATTAGCATAATTCTTACCCATTTACAGAGCAGTGCATTCTGTTGTTCTATACAGAGAAGAAATGAGAACAAGAAACCTTTATTAGAGGAGAGCACAGAGAGAGTACCAAGAACAAGCAAAGTTGGTGAGTTATTTGAAGAGGACTGGGAAAACTTCTCAGAGATTCAGCTGGAGAAAAACATCTGCAGGCAGAGGTGGGATAGGGGAGAGGCCTCTGATGTCATGACTGGCACAAAGCAAAGAACCATCGGGTCAGAAGGCAGGAACGACCTCACTGTAAAGCGCATCCCTGAGCTGGGAGTTCACTGCTGTGACGTGGTGGAAACCAGCAGTATGTGATCAGGGTTTGGCAGAAGAGGGCTCCAGCAGTTGGGAACCACAGCACTACAGACACAGCATATCACAGAATCAGCCAGGCTGGCAGAGCCCCTCAGGAGCACCAAGGCCAACCTAGAACCCTACTCACAAAGATTCACCTTAAATCATAGCCCCAAGCACCACATCCAAACCACCCTGAAACACATCTAGGCTGGGGGACTCCACCCCCTCCCTGGGCAGCTCATTCCAGTCCCTGACCACTCTCTCCAGGAAAAAACTTTTTCCTAATGTCCAATCTAAGCCTGCCCAGCCTCAGCTTGAGGCCATTCCCTTTCCAGTTACCTGTGAGAAGAGGGGACTTTGTGGAGAGGCTGCTGCTGGTCAGCCTCAATTTGAAGCCATTCCCCCTCCAGTTACCTGTGAGAAGAGGGGACATTGTGGAGAGGCTGCTGCTGGTCTCAGGTAGCTGTAGACAGCAGTGAGATTGATGGGGTTGGAAAGGAAGCCTGGATACTCACCCAGTCCAGAAGCTCCTTCCCTACTGTGGTACCAGTTTGTTTCTCAGCTGGGGAGACCCCAGGCTCAGCAGACCTTGAGTGCTTGCACAGCACTAGGTGTGGAATCTTGGCAGTGTGTTTCCATCACACAGCCCTGGCTTTCAACATGGCTTTTATTACTAGATAAAGACTGGCTGGGGCACTTAGTGCCATGGTCTGGTTGACTGGATAGGGCTGGGTGCTAGGTTGGACTGGATGAGCTTGGAGGTCTCTTCCAACCTGATTGATTCTATTCTATTCTATTCTAGAATAGGAACTAAAAAATACATACATATATCTGACTTTGCCATAGCAACTCTTGGAGGTTCTTCTGCCTGGTCTGTGGCTGTGTTTTCCATCTTCACCTGCAACCAGCTGGTGGCAACGTTCTCTGAAGCCATCTACTGTTTGTTTTAAGATCAAACATCCAGAACCTAAAACATTGGAGCTTGGGTTTGGGTAAAAAGTTTCCCACAAGACTTCCTCAGCAGATGGTGGGGAAAGTTATACATTATTAATGCCATCCAATTCCATTAGGAGCCGTGGATTTGCTATCTAGGACAAAGGGATAATTCATCATCTCCATCTGTATAGAGTGCTTGATTCTGAGCAACTCTTACATAAGCAATGGAAACAGGTAACACTCAACACCTACTACAGAATCAGAGTGCTGCAGACTGTCATCTGCTTTTAAACCCATTAAAACTTCTTCCTCCTCTTCTATTCTTCAACCTTAAAATGTAGACAGGTAATGGAACTTAATATATCAGCCTGAGCTGAGTCTAAAATCACAGCACCATTTACAAAACAGATATTTCCCTCTCTCCCCCCATCTAATTCAGAAAAGTCTGCTTGTTTTTTAACTCTGGAGAATGTCACCAGCACAAAATCTTGGTCTTTTTCATCCAGGAGATGTTGATATTAATATTAAAACTGTCTGAGGCAAGGAGTTTTTCATCTATATTTCATTCTGCAGTTGGATTCACACTCCCCTGAACCCATCTGCATCTCTAGCTGCCTCTTTTAAATGCTCACTGAACAGAATTCCCCTCTCTGATTTACACCTTGATCAAGCTGAAGGGAACAAACACATACATTTTGGAGAGCAGCCACAGGTGCTGAGTGTCTGATCGCTGCTCAGAAGGTTCCCACTTCCTATCACTTGTATTGTTGCTTGCATTTCACTCCCTGCGCCGCATCACCAGCAGGAGGTGAGTAGCCAAGGCACAGAAAAGAGCTTTCAGGATCACAGATCCTTATCTTCCACTGCAGCATAAAAGGATCTTTTAGCCAATGGGGATGGCAATTAATGTTTTTTAAAGGTAGAAAAGCCTTTTCCCATTATTTTTGAGCCAATAGGAAAGCCTGAAGACTCTCTTCCCACACACTCTGCTGGTCAGGTGTAAAAAGCAGACCCCAGTTCTGGGCTCCTCAGTTCAAAAGAGATGTTGAGGTGCTGGAAGGTGTTTGGAGAAGGGCAGCAAGGCTGGGGAGGGGCCTGGAGCACAGCCCTGTGAGGAGAGGCTGAGGGAGCTGGGGGTGTGCAGCCTGCAGAAGAGGAGGCTCAGGGCAGAGCTCATTGCTGTCTGCAGCTCCCTGCAGGGAGGCTGTAGCCAGGTGGGGTTGGGCTCTGCTGCCAGGCAGCCAGCAACAGAACAAGGGGGACACAGTCTGAAGCTGTGCCAGGGCGGGTCTAGGCTGGAAGTTGTTGTCAGAGAGAGTGATTGGCATTGGAATGGGCTGCCCAGGGAGGTGGTGGAGTCACTGTGCCTGGAGGTGTTGAAGACAAGCGGAGAGGAGAGACTTAGTGCCATGGTCTGGTT
>WAAF01002138.1:0-15760 GCA_013400475.1 Tricholaema leucomelas | reverse complement strand
AAAGAGGGGAGGCAAAGAAAGAAAGGGAGGGAAGAATGGAGGCAAAGAAAGAAAGGGGGGGAAAAAGAGGGGAGGCAAAGAAAGAAAGAGGGGGAAGAGGGAAGGCAAACACAGAAAGGGGGGAAGAGGGAAGGCAAACACAGAAAGGGGGGAAGAGGGAAGGCAAACACAGAAAGGGGGAAGAGCAGAGACAAAGAAAGAGAAGAGAAAAGAGAAAAAGGGCACGGGGGAAGGGAAGGAGTGAAGCTGTTACTCCAGAGGTTTTCTTTCACTGCAACCTTTCCGAGCAGAAGCCAGTGCAGATGATCAGCACAGCAACCTGTTGCAGAGCTCACTTCCACTTTGATAAGGTCAAAGTAAAGCTGGCTTCCTTTCTTTCAGAAGAGAAAGGTCTTGCAAGAGAAACTCATTAGCCCAAGTGACACAGTCTAACTAGGAAGGCTGTGGCACCTCTGGCCAGAAGCTTTTGCAGTCCTGGTTTGTTACAGCCCCGAAAACCCCAGCAGCTTTTGCTGAAGCCTCTCGGAAGTTTGGTGGAACTGCTCCTCTGGCTATGCCTCAGCAGACAAAGCCCTGTTATTACTGACAACCTGGTGCTGCATCGTGCCCTTCCCCTGCACCCACAGCACCAAACATCAAGGAACAGTGCCCAGGAAATGAAGCTCTCTTCAGCTGTTAATATTGGCAACCTGAAGGCATAAAGCTGAGGCAGCATGGCATAATTGGCAATGGATGGCAGGTCCTGTTGGTCACAGTGGGACAGTCCTAAGCCTAACTCTCTTCTAGCAGACACCACCCACTCTACTTACAGACCCCAGGAGCCAATTAAGAAGCCACAGATCCTCTTCTAGGAAGCCTTTTAGCCTGAAACTTGCCTTCTGCAACGTCAGGCTGCAGAAAATGTTACACTTTCTGAATGAGCAGCCACAAACTGCCAGTGATAGCCTCAGTATTCCAAGTGTAACTTCTCTGGGGCTCCAAGCACAGCTCTTACTCCTACTGCATGTCCCATGACTGCATGAATCAGTAGCAGCTTGCAGGGCATAAGTGGCCTTTTATGAGAAGCAAGCAAAAGGCTGCAGAGGGATTTGGTGAGAGCCTGGAATGGGTTGCCTAGAGAGGTGGTTGAGGTCCCATCCCTGGAGGTGTTTAAGGCCAGGCTGAGATGAGGCTCTGGCCAGCCTGATCTAGGGTAGGGTGTCCCTGACCATGACAGCGGTATTGGAACTGGATGATCCTTGTGGTCCCTTCCAACCCTGACTGATTCTATGACTGATCACAAGGGCCTAGAGAGAGAATGAGGTCGAATGGTTTGAGAGGAGAGGAGATGAGATGAGGTTAAGACTGGGTACAAAGAACAAGTTCCAGCCTGACCTTGAGTAGATCCAGGTATGGGGTCCTCAACTGAATGGGGCCTGGTGAATGTGGGGCACACTCTGGATGTTGTCTACCTGAACTTCAGCAAAGCCTTTGACACTATCTGCCACAACAAGTTCCTAGCAAAGCTGGCAGCTCAAGAGTTGGACAGATTCACTCTGACATGGGTCATGAACTGGCTGGAGGACTGAGCACAGAGAGTGGAGGACAGCCAATGGGATCCTAGCCTGGCTCAGAAGCAATGTGCCCAGGAGGACAAGGGAGGTTATATTGCCCCTGTGCTCAACACTGGTCAGGCCACAGCTTGAGTACTGCATCCAGTTCTGGGCTCCTCAATTCAAGAGAGATGTTGAGGTACTGGAAGCTGTCCACCGCTCTAGTGGGAGGTGTCCCTGCCTATGGGGTCCCTTCCAACCTAAACCATTCTATGATTCTAAGAGCAGCAAGGCTGGGGAGGGGCCTGGAGCACAGCCCTGTGAGGAGAGGCTGAGGGAGCTGGGGGTGTGCAGCCTGCAGAAGAGGAGGCTCAGGGCAGAGCTCATTGCTGTCTGCAGCTCCCTGCAGGGAGGCTGTAGCCAGCTGGGGTTGGGCTCTGCTGCCAGGCAACCAGCAACAGGACAAGGAGACACAGTCTGAAGCTGTGCCAGGGGAGGTCTGGGCTGGATGTTAGGAGGAAGTTGTTGGCAGAGAGTGATTGGCATTGGAATGGGCTGCCCAGGGAGGTGGTGGAGTCATGTTAAGGAGGGGTTCAAATCCAGGTTAGAAGTGAACTCCAACGAGGCTGATATAAACACTATGAAACAGTTTATTGAATGTAGTAAGAAAATTTGCCCAAACTTATTTACAATTAACACAGACAGACAGTTTGTTATGCAGTTGGTAAAACTATCTCTGCAGAAAGTATAGATGTGATAGGTTGAGTGTTACCTCCCCCCTACTCCCATGAAAATCACCCAGACTAGGCTCAGCCAGGCTGGAAGTTAAGGAATGAAGCTTTACATTCACAGCTTAGCCCAAGATACAAGCAGATAGTTACAATATTTACAGCTCTAGGCAGAAACATACAAGCTGAAGGTGATACAGAAACAGAGCAGCCCTCCCAGAAACCAGAGTCCCCAGAAGGAGCTCCCAATCACCCTTCCACCCCTCTGCCTTATCCCAGACTTTAGGGATATAACTGGAGAGTCTTGCAGCCCAAACTGCTGCTTACAAGTGAAGCATAAACTTGCACAAACTTCAGAAGAGTCACTCACTGGTTAGACTCCCCATATTTGCAACCCAAAAGAATGTATGGGGGAAAAAAAAATATCCTCAGCCACGTGGTGACCTTGCACACGGTGATGGTGCAAGGGGACTTTGCTGCTTGTGTAGCTCAGATTGAGCAGGTTGTCAGAGGAAATGCAGACACAAACGAAGTCCTCTGTGGCTCTTGGGAGGTCATCAGGGTGGTCAGCCACCTGGGCAAGGCAGGACACAGGTTCACAGGCTGGAGCAGTCCAGTTGGGTGCTGTGCACAGCAAGGAGTCACCCTCGGGCTGGAGCAGCAGTCAGCAGGTCCTGGTGACGCAACTCGTTGCTAGGTCACTGCTGTGTCATTGCCTAGACTCAGCCAGGGTCAAAAGGTCTCAGGTTTGGCTGAGCTCAGGCAGGCAGCTGTATCCCAGCCTGGGGCAAGCCCTTTCAGTCCCTCAGCTCAGTGTGGGAGACAAGCAGGATCAGGGATGCTGGTCGTAGGGGAGGCAAGTCCCCAGCTACCCACGGGGCAAAGCATCATGGCAGAGAGGCAGGCAAAGCAAAGAGGTAGCAAACAAACAAGCTAGCTGGGGTCTCAAGCATTTTGATGAGTGTCCTTGGCCCATAGCAACAGATAAAGACAGCCTTAGCACCAATCCTAAGTTATTCCTCCAAAAAAGGGAGATGGACCTGCCCAGCATCCCTGACCTGTGCTTACCAGAAACAGAGCAGGCTGCAAAACGTGGCCAAATGTGGTGCCTGTGAGACTGAGAGGCCCTGAGGCTTTTGTCTGCTCTCCCACACTTCTTCCATCCAGGAAAAAGGAGGAGAGGGGGAGAGCCAAGGTGGGTATTCAGGCAGGTGTTCAGGGCATCTGATGATTATGTTTGCTAGGCATAATTTGGACCTTCCACCACAAGTCACCATCCCTGGAGATGTTCAAGACAAGACTGGATGAGGCACATAGTGCCATGGTCTGATTGACTGGCTAGGGCTGGGTGAGCTTGGAGGTCTCTTCCAACCTGGTTGATTCTATGAACTACCTTCCCTGGGCAACTCACTGAAGTGTTCCAGCACCCTCATAGTGCAGAACTTGTTCCTCACATCCAGTCTAAATCTCTTCTTCTCTCACTTCAAACCATGGCTCCTCATCCCATCTCTCCAGGCCTTTGCAAACCATCTCTCTGCAGCCTTCTTGCAGCCCCCTTCATGTACTGGAAGGCTGCTATTAAATCTCCCTGCAGCCTTCTCCTCTCCAGGCTGAAGAACTCCAGCATTAAGCCTTCACTTACGTGTCTGATTTCTACAGTAGAAAAAGATTTATGAAGAGAAGGGGGAAAAAAAGAATAAAAGGACACTACCTTTCAAAAGCAGAGAACCAGCTGGTAGGAACAGTACTTATCATGGAATGGTTTGGGTTGGTGTGCTAGTTTGAGCCTAGCTGGGATGTTTTGGTGAGAAGAATTAGATTCTAGGCTGTGAAAAGGAAACAATGGTGATGGCTGCTGCACTCATAGGCTTGCTGGGATGGATAAGAACAAGAGCACCAACCTGGGTAACAGAGTTGCTCTCTGGATTTGGCTGCCTCCCTTCTCTCCCTAACCTGCTGTCTAACTAATTCCTCTGCTTCCTAAACCCCCCAGGCCAATTGTGCAAATTCACCTTGAACATGAGGCAAAGTCTGGGGTAAGGTAGAGGGGTGGAAAGGAGGTGGAAGGGCGTCCTGGGGACTCTGGTTTCTAGGAGGGCTTTTGTGTTTCTGTATGGCCTTTAACTTGTCTATCTGTGTCTATAGCTGTAGATATTGTCACTATCTGCTTCTATCTTGTGCTACGCTGTGAATATAAAGCTTCATTCTAATCTCCAGCTCAGCTGAGTCTAGTCTGAGTGATTTCATAAGAGTGAAGGAGGGCAGGTAACACCCAAACCATCACAGTTGGAAAAGAGCTTAAAGATCATCTAGTTCCACCCCCGCCCCGTGCCAGATGCAAGGACACCTCCCAGGAGATCAAGTTGCTCCAAGCCTCATCCAGCCTAGTCTTTAAGACTTCCAAAGATGAGAAAAAAACCTTGTGAAATGGAAGGTGAAAACAGTACCAAGTCACAGGTTTTCTTTCTCCTCTAAACAGAAACAAGCTGAAAATATCCACGTGGAAAGTTCTGGAGAGCTAAACCAACCATTTTCCTTGGGTGATGCCAGCCAGGTCACCTCAGTTAACTGCCATGCAGAAAACTAGGTTTGTTTCAGCAATTCATTCACAAGAAGGTAAAGAAAGCAGCATAGCAACTGTCTGACCTGAACAAGTAGTAGTAACTTATCACAGGGAGATGCTCTCTCAGTGCCTTTCACCAGGCGAGAAGGGCGGTTTTAAACCGCAGCTGTTGTCACGAGTGGCTCTACAGCCCACAGACTCTTGTTTTTCATGGCCTTTAAAGCAGCTCACATTTCCAAGCAATGGATTTGCTTGCAACCTACACTGCTGTGAAGACTGCATTCCTTTCTCTAGGTGAACAGCCCTTCAGAGAGCAGCGTTTTCCAAGAGAGCTGCTTCCCATCGCTCCTTCTATCCCCAGGCTTAGCTGGACTCCTGTGCTCCCTCGGAAAGCCTAGGTGAAAAATTGGGGAGGGGGTGGCGGAGGTATGTCAGAGCAGTTTACAGACTGCTCCTCTCTTCTCCACTAAACCCTCCTACTTTCCTAATTGGCTTCACTCAATTACCTTTTGTGCTCCGCATAACGCTGCAATCCATCACATTTACAGTGCAAACCTCTTCAGAGGGTGACTCAGCCCTGCCGCCCCGCAGCCCGCCCGGGCTGTAACTACCAACCACAACAAGCAGAAAGCTTTATTTGCATAATAGTGCTGGAAAATGACTCAGAGGTGACCGGGAGGGAATTTGTCTGCTTCCCTTTCAACAATGTTTACCACTGCTTTAACAGCAGAGATCAAAGAAGAGGAGCAGCTGAGGCTGCCTGTGCCGCTCGGATTTGCGCTGCGTGCTGTGTCCTCTCTACCAGCCGGGTTTGGAAAGCTCTGTCGGATCTCCTAAGTCGCTTCCCCTTTTCCTTGTTTTCTCCTGCTTTTGTTTATTTGCCTCTAGTTCCCTGTTAAAACTGTTAATGATTATCTGTCCTTCTACTTAGAATAGAATCAACCAGGTTGGAAGAGACCTCCAAGTTCAGCCAGTCCAACCTAGCACCCAGCCCTATTCAGTCAACCAGACCATGGCACTAAGTGCCCCAGCCAGGCTTGGCTTCAACACCTCTAAGGATGGTGACTCCACCACCTCCCTGGGCAGCCCATTCCAATGCCAATCACTCTCTCTGCCAACAACTTCCTCCTAACATCCAGCCTAGACCTGCCCTGGCACAGCTTGAGACTGTGCCCCCTTGTTCTGTTGCTGGCTGCCTGGCAGCAGAGCCCACCCCCACCTGGCTACAGCCTCCCTGCAGGTAGCTGTAGAGAACAATAAGCTCTGCCCTGAGCCTCCTCTTCTCCAGGCTAAACCCCAGCTCTATCAGTCTCTCCTCATAAGGTTTGTGTTCCAGGCCTTTTACCATCTTTGTCACCTCATCCAACCTGGCCTTGAACACCTCCCTGGGTAACCTGTGCCAATGTCTCACCACCCTCACTGCAAAGAGCCCTTTCCTACCATCCAGTTTCAATCTCCCCTCTGCCAGTTCAAACCCATTCCTCCTCATCCTGTCATTCCCAGACCTTGTCAGTAGTTCCTCACCAGCCTTCCTGTAGCCCCTTTCAGATACTGGAAGGCCACTCCAAGGTCTCCTCCAAGCCTTCTCTTCCCCAGTCTGCAGAGATGCAAATCTCTCAGTTTGTCCTCACAGCAGAGCTGCTGCAGCCCTCTCAGCATCTTGGTGGCCTCCTCTGGACTGGCTCCAACACTTCCATGTCCTTCTTGTGCTGGGGGCTCCAGAACTGCACCCAGGACTCCAGGTGGGGTCTGAGGAGAGCAGAGCCAAGGGGCAGAATCCCCTCCCTTGCCCTGCTGCCCACACTGCTCCTGCTGCAGCCCAGCACTCACACTGCAGGCTCACATTGAGCTTTCCCTGTATGCAGTCCTGCCTTGAAATGCTCAGAACTTTGACCAAACCATTCTATTCTGACCAATGTTCTTGCTTAGGCCATCTCCTCCTGAGCTAGTCCCAGGATAACTGTTACTCTTAAAATAAATGTTCCTTTCTCTTCAGTGGCAAAGTACAGAAAAGAATAGAGAATGAGGAAGGGAGAGAATGGAATTAGATTGGTTAGCAGTGTGAGAGTTCAAGTTTAAGACAAGAGAGTGGTTTCCAAAAAACACAATTATATTTGATCTGGTGATTAAAGTATGAGTAAGTGCATGGACAAAGCAGCTAAATTAGAGATGAATATGCAATGGGGCTGCTAGAATTCTTTCAATTCAATGTTCTGGGCCATCTTATGATTAATGTGTATTTTAAGACACAAAACTCTTTGCATTCTCTTCTGCCTCCTGGAGGCTCAGCTTGACAATACTTCCCTAAGAACCTTTCTGCTTTCTAGCTATCTTCAGCTATTGCTTGCTTTCATTTACTGCATGTCCTTGCTGGCATCCACTCAGATCAGTGGACTTCAGTTCTGGGCCTGATAATGAATTGTTTAGAGGTAGGCTGCAATGCAGCAACACTCTCAGACAGTGTGGATCAGAATGCATTGCTGCCTGTGCCAACAGCTGGACCAGTACAGGCTGCATTAAGCAGAAAGGTAAGGTGCTAGGTCCCCACAGCAGGATGTCTGCCACCTAACAGCTTTAAAGACAGGAATGCTCAGTGGGAGTGTGAGGGTTTGGGAGTTCCCTGCCTCTCCACTCTTATGAAATCACCCAGACTAGACCCAGCCTGCTGGAAGTTAAGGAATGGAGCTTTGTATTCCCAGCTGAGCACAATATACAAGCAGATAGTTACAATATTTAACCTGTACATTTCTGTACATAGCTGCTCAAGTGCCACAGAAACACAACAGCCCTCACAGAGTCCCCAGGAGGGGCTCCCAACCATCCTTCCACCCCTCTACCTTATCCCAAACTTTGCATTAGGTGCAAGGTGAGTTTGGAGGGTTGGCTGGGGTGGGTAGAAAGCAGAAGGATTAGTTACACAGAAAGCAGGTTAGGGAGAAGAGCACAGGCACCAGCTGCCACAGAGCCTCTCTGCTATCTGTGCTTATGTTCTTGTTTTTATCCATCCCAGCAAGCCTACGAGTGCAGCAGCCAGCACCATTTGTTCTTTTTCACAGCCTGGAACCTAATTTCTCACTAAAATATTTCAGCTAGCCTCAAACTAGCACAGGGAGTATCAAGCTACATGTAAGCTAACCTGTGAGCTACGTGCCACACTGCCTATGCATGCATCACCACCCCCTTCTGTGGGGGAAGGCCCATTTCTGCTGGAGAAGAGCAGCTATCTGCTCCAAAACTAATCAAGCAGACAATCAGAATGTTGTGCATGCAGTGAAGTGTTTGTCCCCCAAGAAACATTTTCACCTCTATCTCTCAAAACCTTTACATTTGCCTCAATTATTTCTTCTTGTGTAGATGGAAAGGCAGCAGCCTGAACACACATGCACTGAAGAGCCTTACCTCGACTCCCAGGCACACTGCTTTGGTGAGCATAAGATGTCCACTACAGCAGTAAATAGTCAACTGAAGCGTTGAACACAGCAGGCAGAAAGTGAGATGGCTTCTGCCAAGGAGTTACAGAACACACTGGGAGGTACAATGCAGCAGCCACACACATTTACAGATGCCACTGCAGGAAGAGCCATGCTGAACTGCTGGAGGCCTAGCTGCTTGCAGGGTAATTGCTTGTCCTTTAAATGATTTCTTCTAAAACATAATTGCTTGGTTCCAGATAGGCAAGAGAGATGAGAGCATGGATGCTGAGCTTTGTTTTTTTACCTTTTGGCTCTAACTCTCTTGGCTCATGCAGATGCAAACTCCTGACTCAAGATAAACGATAAAGTCACTGAGCTTTTAACTGAACGCCAAACAGATTTTCTTCTGCTGGTTTTCAGACAAGATGCATTTACTACAATCATCTCCCTTTCCACCTAAATACTGCTGTGGTCACCATCTAAAAGCTTTATAAATGATCCTTCAGGTCTGCAGTCTAAGACAATTACCCAGGTGCAAATCACAGCCTGCCAAAAGACCAAGATGTACAGCAGGTCACCGTTCGCTTTTAAACCCCACATCTGCAGCATATGCATAGAAATTGGGCTCCCACCAACTGCAATTGCAAACAGAGAGATGCACTCTTCCCCTCCTACAACACCACACAGCATTCCAGCTCCCTGAGCAGCTCCATCTTTTGCATATATAAGTGGTGCACCAATTTTAAATGTATCTTACTTATTAACAGGCTATAGCACAATAAAACCTAAGAGAGTGAGCTACAACAAGCTACCTACACCTCCTGGTCTGTGTAAATCCAAGTGTGTGTTTGAAATCTGTAATGTCTATGATTAACTTAGTGCACAGTAGTATTTGTGCCAGTTACCTTTACTCAAAGGTAAACACAACCACATTATGAATGTACTTCTACATCAAGAGCTTTAAAGCTCTGAAGTGTAATGAAAAGAACCAAGCAGAAGCTGCAGTGCAACTAATGAAATAAAGAACCAGGATCTCCAGAGAAGATCAGGAGGTAGAGTTAAAGCCCAAAGAGAAATGTGAATGATACACAGAGTTTGCAAGGGAAAAGAGGTAATCAAGCAGAGAAAGGACTACCTGAGATTCATGAGAAGAGTCCAATCTATGCAACCAGGGACTAATTATGAAGGGGAATTAATAAGCCTGTCACCAGTGCAGATAGAGAAACTAGAATAGCAAACTAACCACCAGTGTAAGGGTGTAAAATGTGCTTCTGAGGTCCATGGAAGGTAGGGGAAATTCTATAATTATCCTTTATCTGTAATTACCCTTAATTATCCTAATTAATCTTGATTGCCTTCCATGTTGAAATGAGAGACTGTACAGACAAAGAGAAGGCAGCCATTTAGCAGAGCTCTGTTCAGCCTCCCATAGCATTCTTGTTGGCACATCCCTCCCATAGCATTCCTGTAGGCACATCAGATGGGCACAACTAGGATGGGCAGACCTCAAGGAGAGGGGAAAAAGTGGCCCACGAAGGATTGTGGTCAACAACTCACAGCCTAACAAGCATCAGTTAGGAGTGGCTCCCCTCAGAACTCAGTACAAATACTGCTAAATGCAGAGATAATCACATGCAATGTTATTGAACAAAGTCATCACAGCTACCTTAAATGATGGTAAGAATAGACATACACACCAGAACCATAGGATGTGCTAGGCTGGAAGAAGCCTCCAGAGGGGTCATCTAGTCTAGTTGGACCTCATCTAGTTCCTCTCCCTAAACTAAGTAAGGGCATCCCTGGCTGAAGTTTTCAGTTTCAAAAGCTTGAGCAGGAAGAATTTAATGCAGCTAGTAGATAAAGTCTGGTTGCCTGCAAGCTTGAGGAAGCTGCCTTGTTGTTCACAGCCCCTGAAGCCAGTAGTGTAAAACAAATCTTCACCTTGCATGCCAGGCACCGTGAAAGCCTCCTGTTTGAAGTTCTTCTACTAACAGAATGAACTGAGGTCTCAGAAAGCTCATTAGAAGTCAGTGGAGAGCTAACAGGCCAAGGGAAAGTCTGAGAATTCACTGAAGAATGGTGTGAAAACACTCCCCACCCTCCCAAAGTCTCAGGACCTTCATTTCTGTAACTAACAACAAGGCAAATAAATCAATTATCAACCAAGGCAAGAGAAATGGTCCTTACTTTCTGTTCTGCCTTCATGTCCTGGATCCTGAGCAGGCTACCTCCTAATCAGAAGCAGCTTCCACTAAAGAAAGGTCAAAGTTTGCTAAGCCAAGTGAGATCACCTGGATCACTTGCCCGGGTGGGGAGGTGTGGGGGAGGCAGGGGATGAATTTTGCCTTCCTACTCCAGTGCAAGCCACTCCTGTGAGTACATCACATGGCTGTGACTGACTCCCCAGACCTCCGAGGTGACCAAAAGTAGTATTTGTTCTGTACAGAGGAAAG
The DNA here is from genome assembly GCA_013400475.1 of Tricholaema leucomelas. Classification (NCBI taxonomy): domain Eukaryota; kingdom Metazoa; phylum Chordata; class Aves; order Piciformes; family Lybiidae; genus Tricholaema lacrymosa; species Tricholaema leucomelas. Next base: position 5,071 of record WAAF01002138.1, on the reverse strand, counting down.
GTGAAGATTGATGCCATTTGGCTTTTCAAACCCATAGTGCTTGCTCTGCAGACAGGATAATGACTAGAGGCTCAAAAGGCAAATCAAAGCCTTTTTGGTCTCAGATGCCCTTGATTTGACCATCTAACTGTTGATATTGAAGTTGATTTTATTGTTCCTTTAACTAAATAAAAAGTCTGCTTAAATGACACTAAGTGGAACACATTCTGTAGGCAAAGTGCTAATGCTGCTTCTGATCAAATCAGAGCTTTTACCCCCTTATAATTTAGAATTAATGGCTATGTGCAGCAGGATTAAAAATGCTTCAACTTCCAAAATGCATTTCCACTTCTGCCAATTCAACCATGGTAGAGTAGGAGATTAACTACCAGGAGCTCAGGAATCTGAGTGTGTCAGTTTTGTATATTAATCTGCATTGGTATTTATTTGTTTGCTATAACTCCTGCACCTCAGGTTATGCCTCAGAAAAGCTTCCTTCCCATCATGTTAAAAATGGCAAGAAGCTAATGCAGTAAAACTGTCCTTTTTTTATCCCTTAATCAATGTGGTTTATACTTTGAAAACCTGCAGCCAACACTTCTGCAATGGGCATCAGCAGGAACTTCTCCCTACCATCTATCTTCTTTTCCCACCCCCCTCCTCTTTCTCCCCTTTGGTGATGGTTTTATGTGAGCAGGCAGAAGTGGCAAGTCAGGTGCTGAGCAAGTAAAACTCATCATGCTCCTTAGGCAATGCTTGTCAGCCTTCAGTGTCCTCTAATGTTCAACCTCTGTCTTTCAGTCCAATTTGAAATGGTCACAAAACTGCCAGATCTCTACCACACCTCAAAGGGTAAGATGGGTGATGAATGCCCTTTTATTTCCCCCTCTTTTGCTCTCATTTTTGCAGGTATTTGGAATTGGTCAATCTGCTCAGTGCTGGTAGTACTTGACTGGGATTGTTTCTTTCTCCTCAAGCTCTTAGGATGTTTAATCATTTCAAGGCAGTTATCGATGGCCTAAGCCAGAGATGGTAGACTGACAGTTTGGGAGTTACCTCCCCCACCCCCCCAGTCTGATGAAGTCACCCAGACTAGACTCAGCCAGCTGGAAGTTAGGGACTGAAGCTTTATATTCACAGCTTAGCACAAGATACAAGCAGATAGTTACAATCTACACAGCTATAGACAGAAATAGACACCTTAAAGGTAATACAGAAGCACAACAGCCCTCCCAGAAACCTGAGTACCCAGGAGGGGCTCCCAACCACCCTTCCACCTTCTTTCCACCCCTCTACCTTATCTCAGAGTCTGCCCTAGGTGCAAGATGAGCTTGAAGAACTGGCAAGGGGGGTTAGAAGCAGAATTATTTGGGTTACACAGCAAAAGGTCCAAGGAGAAAAGCACAGGCACCAGTGGAAAGACAGACATTGTCTTATCTGTAGTTATGTTCTTGTTCTTATCCATCTCAGCAAGCCTATGAGTGCAGCAGCCATCACCATTGGTTCCTTTTCATGGCCTAGAACCTAATTTTTCTCACTCCAATATTCCAGTTAGCCTCAAACCAGCACAATATACAAGCAGATATTTATGATCTTTACAGCAATAGAAACGTTACAGGTAATGCAGAAACACAACAGCCCTCCCAGAACCCTAAGTCCCCAGGAGGAGCTCCCAAACACACTTCCATCTACTTTCCACCCCTCTACCTTATCTCAGTCTGCCTTACATGCAAGGTGAGTTTGGAGGATTGGCCAGGGGGGTTAGAAGCAGAAGGATTAGTTACACAGAGGCAGCCCAGGGAGAAAGCAGAGACAGCAGCTGGGACAGAGACACGCTGTCTTGTCTGTTTTTTGTGTCCTTGTTTCCATACATCTCAGCAAGCCTATGAGTGAAGCAGACATCACCACTATTTCCTCTTCACAGCCTAAAATCTCATTTCTCTCATTAAATTGTTCCAATTAGCCTCAAAGTAGCACATGGACTCTAAGAACACAAACGAANTCTAGGCTGGATGTTAGGAGGAAGTTGTTGGCAGAGAGAGTGATTGGCATTGGAATGGGCTGCCCAGAGAGGTGGTGGAGTCACCATCCCTGGAGGTGTTTAAGAAAAGCCTGGATGAGGCACTTAGTGCCATGGTCTGGTTGATTGGCTAGGACTGGGTGCTAGGTTGGACTGGATGAGCTTGGAGGTCTCTTCCAACCTGGCTGATTCTATTCTATTCACAGCTCTTCTGCAAGAGTTTGTGCCCAAGTAAGTGACAACATCTGCAGAAGAGCCTGGCACAGCAAGCCATAAGGGCAACTGCATCTGCCTACAACAAAGTGAGACTTTGTCTTTGGTGACAATTGTCTTGTTTCATCATCTGCACAACACTAATTGCAGAGCTACCTGCTGACACACAACCTGCAAACGTTTCTCTTGCTAATTATCTATTTACAAGCTGCAGCAGTTTTGCATGCTGTAAAGGAACAAGCAAGAACACATGTTTTCATAACACCTACTTGAAAAACAGCCCTTTTGTGACAAAAAACAGCACTGACAGCTCCTTGCACCATCCAAATCAACCACTGGGTTACATAACCTCTTTCTCTGTGATATGCAAATTCCCTTGGCTTGGGGAACAAGCCTCACAAAAGAAGTTGTGCTGTATTAGCCCAGTCTGAATAGGAGGCTGGGTAATCGCAGAGGGATCAGCTCTGTTCTCTATATTCAAGTTTGGGGGATCAGAGAAAAGAAATGCAAGGCATTAATCCCATCATTGTGGGGTTCTGGCATTGTTTCAGAAGGGAACATCAAGCTGTGTGGCTCTGCAGGCTTTGCCCTGGCTGTCACTTAGAGGGTGATAAAAGTCTTCCTCAGAATAATCTTTGTCTGATACTTTCACACACAACACGAAATTGCCAGGTCTCTGCTGCACTTCAAAGAGCATGATTAGTGATGAATGCACTTTTCCTTGCCTTCTGCAGAAGCATTTGGAAATGGTCAAGCTGCTCAGAGCTGGGACTACTTGACCAGGGTTGGATTTTTGTTCTTTGCAAGCCTTTAGGATGCTTAATCATTGAGTGAGAGGCAGCAATCATTTGCCTAACCCAGGAAATCATTCAAGTAATGAGATATGCAAACCAGACACATCTGCACACACAACCAAAAGAGCTTCCTTCCCACGAGCCTCTCCTCCCGACTTGCCAGAAACCAACGAATCTTTCTGTCTGCAGTGATAAAGCAGAACTCCTCACTCCCAGTATCTCCATCTTCAGCTAGATTGCTTGCAGATCCACTGAAATTAGATGTCAGGGTAAATTATGGTGTAGGCAGAGTTGCTAGCCAAGGCTATGAAGGCTAGACACATAAAAACAAGGTGCTATTGAAGGTAATTGCTTCTGATCTTAAGCTTCTCACATGACAGAGTCGCTGCTGATGTGGCATTTGCATCAGAGGCTCCCTTTTAATTGACACTAACTAGACCCAGGGCTTGCCTTTGTCTTTTTATCTTTCTTTTCCTAGAGGGTTTTTCCTTCTTCTGCTTAATTCTTAAAAACCACCTCACAAGAGAGTGGCAGACTGCAGAACACAGCTCAGCTCCAGAGCTGCCTTCTTGCACGGAGTCTGAGGGAACAGCATGTGTGCAAGTTCCTCACCAGCCAGCAATGTGCCCTTGGGACCAAGAAGGCCAATGGGCTCCTGGGCTGCATTAAAAACAGTGTGGCCAGCAGGTTGAGAGAGGTTCTCCTGCCCCCCACATCTGCCCTGTTGAGGCCACATCTGGAGTATTGGGTCCAGTTCAAGAGAGATAGGGAATAGAACAGAATAGAATAGAATCAATCAGGTTGGAAGAGACCTCCAAGATCATCCAGTCCAACCTAGCACCCAGCCCTATCCAGTCAACCAGACCATGGCACTAAGTGCCTGATCCAGGCTTTTCCTGAGCACCCCCAGGGACAGTGACTCCTCCACCTCCCTGGGCAGCCCATTCCAATGCCAATCACTCTCTCTGCCAACAACTTCCTCCTAACATCCAGCCTCAACCTGCCCTGGCACAGCTTGAGGCTGTGTCCCCTTCTTCTGTTGCTGGTTGCCTGGCAGCAGAGCCCAACCCCACCTGGCTACAGCCTCCCTTCAGGGAGCTGCAGACAGCAATGAGCTCTGCCCTGATCCTCCTCTGCTGCAGGCTGCACACCCCCAGCTCCCTCAGCCTCTCCTCACAGGGCTGTGCTCCAGGCCCCTCCCCAGCCTTGTTGCCCTTCTCTGGACACCTTCCAGCACCTCAACATCTCTCTTGAGTTGAGGAGCCCAGAACTGGGCACAGTACTCAAGGTGTGGCCTGAGCAGTATTGAGTACAGGGGCAGAATAACCTCCCTTGTCCTGCTGCCCACACTGCTCCTGATCCAGGCCAGGATGCCATTGGCCCTCTTGGCCACCTGGGCACACTGCTGGCTCATCCGCAGCCTACTCTCCAGCAGTACCCCCAGGTCCCTTTCTTCCTGGCTGCTCTCCAACTACTCAGGAACTACCTGCGCAAATCCAGCAGAGGGCCGTGAGGATGGCAGAGGGATGGAAGCACTGAATCACAGACCTCTGGTGGAGGATTAGCACAACAGCTCCAGGTAAAACCGCAACCGCTACGGGAATTTACAGAGTATGTACTGAAATTGCTTTATCAATGTGGATCCGAGCGGGAAATCAAACCCCTGCAGCCGCCTGCGTACGGTGTGCAGCGGCAGAGATGAACTCCACTGCGCCCAGCGCCGCTCCTGGCTTGCCAAAATAAAACTCCTAAAAACTACCAGAAGCTGATATGGGGATATGAAGAAATAGGAGATGACCAAAAGTATATCTATACTAGGAACAAAGAAACAGAATAGGTAATCATGAAATCATAGAGAAGTAGAGAAGTAGATGACTAACAAGGGGAAAAGATGGTCTTAGTCATTAACAAAGGATGTATTCTCCAGTAGCAATGTGAAAACGTTCCAAGGCCAAAGCAAGGCCAAAAAGCAAATACTTCACAATGTTATCTGGGATGGAGGAGAAGGATTGACCAGCACTCGCCATAAACTTATCAGCCACTACCCATGAGGAGGAAAAGCAGA
>WAAF01002137.1:2077-13269 GCA_013400475.1 Tricholaema leucomelas | reverse complement strand
ACTTCGCATGCCCGATCCGTTCATGTCCCTGGATTTCAGAGCAGTCCATTTCAGTTCATCTCCTCTCCTCTCCTCTCCTCTCCTCTCCTCTCCTCTCCTCTCCTCTCCTCTCCTCTCCTCTCAGCCTGCTCCCTCATACCCAGCACCCTCACACCAAAGATGTTCTTTCCTGGGTTCCAGCCTGTACCTACTGTTCCTTTTCCTGTCACTGGGCACCACTAGAAAGAGGCTTGGTGTCGCTGCCAGGGCATTGGCCATGGGACAAGGATGAAGTGGGAACAAGGCTCACACCTGAGGCAAGAGTTTATAGAATCATAGAAGTGTTTTGGTGGGAAAAGACCTCTGGGACCATGGAATGGAAGGGCCAAGCTAAGGCTGTGGGCAGCAGTGACAGGAAAACAACAACAACACTTCCACCCTGTTGTGTTTCCATTCCTCCCTTGAGCTGAGGCTCTCAGATTGTTCCTTCAGTGCCTGGTGTCCAGGCTGCTGGTGCAGAGCCAGCTCAGCAGCTGTGTCCCACTGATCCTTGGCTGGGTTTGTTCTAAAGCCAGAAGGAATCTTTGGATGCTCTGCTTTGGTCTGTAACTGAACTGCTTCCCTTGCTAAGCCTAGATGGAGCCCAGAGCTCTGCTTCAAGGCATTTGTGGCTTCCTGCACCTGAGGCCCCCCTGGGTTCATCTCTATCTCCCAGAGGAGATCAGAGCACAGGCTCCAGCTCAGGCACAGCCAGATGAACCCCCCCACCCCCAGCTGTGCTGCTGTGTTCTGTACCTCTGGCCATGGCTCCCCTCCTCCCACTCAGGGATGGAAGCAGGACAGGATCTGGGGGAGGTCTCCAGCTGCCTGCGCTGCTCTAATCCCAGCAGTTTGGGGTAATCCCTGGCACTGAGAAGTGAGGGAAGCAGTTCCCTGTGTGACCTCAGCTCTGAGCCTTCCTCACTCTGGGAGATCAAAAGCATCCAGTGGGCAGTGGGGGGAGGGCAGAGGAGGCAAACTAGGTTAGTGTTTGTGTTGTCCCATATGGCCTCCAGGAATCCCCTTAAGGTGATCAAACCGCTCCGGCGTAACAGGGATGGAGATTAAAGTGGTCTCTGCCTCTGCTCCTTCTGACCTTGGCTCCTATAAATGAGAAATGAAAACAAGCTGTGCTGCAGTGCAGGCTGCTCAGCAACACAGAACCACAGAATCAACCAGGTTGGAAGTGACCTCTAGGATCATCGAGCCCAACCTATCACCTTACACCTTCTGAATAACTAAGCCATGGCACTGAGTGCCTCATGCAGCCTCCTCTTAAACACCTGCAGGGATGGGGACTCCACCACCTCCCTGGGCAGCCCATTCCAATGCCAATCTCTCTTGATATGAAGAATGTCTTCCTGACATCCAGCTTGAACCTTTACTGGCACAGTTTAAGGCTGTGTCCCCTTGTTCTGTCCCTGGCTGCCTGGCAGCAGAGCCCAACCCCACCTGGCTACAGCCTCCCTGCAGGGAGCTGCAGACAGCAATGAGCTCTGCCCTGAGCCTCCTCTGCTGCAGGCTGCACACCCCCAGCTCCCTCAGCCTCTCCTCACAGGGCTGTGCTCCAGGCCCCTTCCCAGCCTTGCTGCCCTTCTCTGGACACCTTCCCGCACCTCAACATCTCTCTTCAATTCAGGAGCCCAGAACTGGACACAGCACTCAAACACCTCCCTCAGCATCCTGTTCCAACCCCTGACCACTCTTAGAGCAAAGACATCATCCCTCATCTCCAGCCTGATCTAGGGTAGGGTGTCCCTGCCCATGGCAGGGGGGTTGCAACTAGATGACCCCTGTGGTCCCTTCCAACCCTGACTGATTCTATGATTCTTTGAACCTGCAGCCCTCCCCTGGCACAGTCTCAGTCCATTTCCTCTCCTGTCAGCTGATCCCAGGGAGAAGAACCCAACTCCCACCTCCCTGCAGCCTCCCCAGTGAAGAGACCCCAACTGACACTGCCAACAGTTGAGGCTGGCAGCAGGAGAGTCCAGGACCTCCTGCCCTGGCCACTCTTCCAATAAAGACATTTCTCCTACTAGATGCTGCAAGGAAAAGGTGGCCACAGCCTTTCCCTGGAGAAGGGAGGGAGAGGTTAAGCTTTGCATGTTGGAAGGCTCCCAGCTTTCAACTGGAATCTGAACTGCAAGGCTTGAGTAGGTAAATGTCCTTTGGTAAAGCATGGCCCAGTTCTGGCTGGGCTGCTGGGACTGCTGTCTGCCCAGAGCTGAAGTGTGCAGGCTCAGAACCACCTGACAGTGTTGTCAGCTGTAATTATCTACCCTTCAAACCTCTACTTACAATAACTTCTTCTCCTTTCTTTTCATTTCTCCCCCCCCCCAAATCAGGAGAGAGTATTTGCTTAATTACAGCTCTGATATCCCAGGCAGCCAGGAATAATGACATTAATTAAATGTAACCAGCAAAGCAAGGTAACTGGCACACCACACCTGTTCTGCACTCCACAGGGAATTGTCTCCTGTCCAGACAGAAGTCTGCTCTTACTCAGTCTCTCTCTTCTGAAGTCCCTCTGCAGGGGTAGAATCACAGCGTGGCAGAGCTTGGAAGTCACCTCCAGAGATCACCCAGTCCAACGTCCCTGCCAGAGCAGGGTCACCCAGGGCAGGGTACACAGGAACACATCCAGGTGGAGCTTGAAAGTCTCCAGAGGCTCCACAGCCTCTCTGAGCAGCCTACCCCAGGGCTCCAACACCCTCACACCAAAGAAGTTTCTCCTCTGAGGTGGAACCTCCTGGGTTCCAGTTTGTGTCCATTGCCGCTTGTCCTATCACAGGACATCACTGCAAAGGGGGCACCACTGCCCCCTGCTTTCTTCTCCCCCACCCTTCAGACAGTTAGAAACTCACTGATCCTAAAAGGTCTTTTCCAAGACCAGGATTGTGTGCCCCATGCAAGAGCAAAGCTCAAACACTCACAGTCAGTCCTGGATTAGTTTGTGTTACACCACTGAAAATCCACACCACTGAACAATCCTGTTGGCAGCACAAACAAGCCTGGACAGAGCATTAATTACAGTTGTCAGCAACACTTCAAATATGATAGCTTAAAAAAGGAGCTCTGTCTGTAGTCTTACAGCTCTGCACATGAGCAAATACCCAGAGACTGTGGCCCAGGAGGGGTTAGCAGCACCACTCTGAGCTCCACCAGCCAACAGATGCTGCTGCGATTAAGACAGAACTGAAAACCTCCCAGGTTGGGAACTGCCTTCCCCCCTTGTAATTGAGATGTTGTTACTCAGAAGCATCTCAAAACCACTGCCCTGGCTGCAGAGTAAGCTCTCAGGGATGAGCTAATGGGGGGGTGAGCCCCAGAAGGTGCCTGGTGGCACACTTGGCCACATCCACTCCTGATCCCCTGCACCTCTTGAGCCCCAGGGCGGCTGTGGGCTCCCCGTGGATTGCTTTCGGTGGGGGAAGGCAATCAAGTCCAGCAGCTGATTTGCACACACATCTCTGTCTGCTGCAAGCTCTCTGCCTGGGTCTGGAGGGACAGAAGCCACAGCAGTGACTTGTTTCTCTGGGCTCATTTTCTCTCCAATTGCCTAAAGTAGCTTGCAGCCAGAGGTCTTTCTGGAGTGGAACTAACACACACAGAGAGCATCTCTGTGCTAAGGAAATGGTCTGAAAATCAGCCCTAGGAAAAGCAGAACACTCCCAGCCTGTCAACAGGCTGCATTTCATCTTCATCTGTTATAATTAAATCTTTATTACAGAAAACACCTTTTATCTTAGCAACCAGCAGCTCCTCATGCTGATCACTGCAGTGGCTCATAAAGGAGCCCCACCAGAGGAGAAGGGGAGCTGGGACTTTATGGTGCTGCCTGCTGGAGGAGGCTCTAGCAGACCTCTGACCTCCCCCTGCCAACACAGCAGTTTGTGGAAGGGGTGTGAGAAATAAAACACTTTGGGAAGAGCACAGACAAAAGCTTTGTGCTAAACTTCTCATTACAGAAAAGCTTTTAATGTATTACCAGTTGTGAACAAAGCTGCTGAGGGGACATTGTCTGCTGAACTGTAATGGACTGAGATTGCTGCTGGGCTTGGGGCTGGGCACAGACCAAAGGCTTCATGCCTGGAAGCAGAGCTGGCTTGCCTGGCTTGGAGGCTTGGGCATGGTGAATCATAGAATCAAGCAGGTTGGAAGAGAGCTCCAAGCTCAGCCAGCCCAACCTAGCACCCAGCCCTGCCCAACCAACCAGACCATGGCACTAAGTGCCCCAGCCAGGCTTGGCTTCAACACCTCCAGCCACAGCCACTCCCCCACCTCCCTGGGCAGCCCATTCCAATGCCAATCACTCTCTCTGACAACAACTTCCTCCTAACATCCAGCCTAGACCTGCCCTGGCACAGCTTGAGGCTGTGTCCCCTTGTTCTGTTGCTGGCTGCCTGGCAGCAGAGCCCAACCCCAGCTGGCTACAGCCTCCCTGCAGGGAGCTGCAGACAGCAATGAGCTCTGCCCTGAGCCTCCTCTGCTGCAGGCTGCACACCCCCAGCTCCCTTGCTTCCTGGCTGCTCTCCAGCCACTCTATCCCCAGCCTGTCCTCCCACTTACTGTGAGACTCAGGGTTTGAAATGCAGCACCATGGAAGCACAGATTCACAGAGCTGTCCCTCCTGCCCCCTCCATTCTGCATCTGTCTGCTTCTGAGACTCTCTCCTGCCTCTTTTTGCTGGCGAGGTCGGGGCAGGAGCTCTGTGGCCGATGTGACCTCAGCACTGGTGTCAGGAACAGCTCCTGCGTGGGCACCGTTCCCCTGCTCAGAGCCTGTGTCCTTTGCAGAGTTCCTGGGTTGTTTGTTTTGTTCCCTTGTCAGAACGATCACAGATTGTGCATCTGCCTGAGTTACAACAGCGAGGGTCAGGACTGATAACAGACTATTTTAAGCTACTCTTAACAACAGCCTGTGAAGCTGCAAGGTTGTGTGAAAGATAGCAGTGGAGGTTCGGGGAGCTGTGGAGTGAATTATTAACTGATGCTTCTGGCCCAAGATGACAAATAAAATCCTGCTGCAAAAAGATGCTCAATTGTGTCAGGCATCGATTGGGGGAGATGTCTGACAAATGGCTGCTGGGCCAGCACAGCATCGCTCTGTGTCTGCCTGCCCAGGGCAGCCCAGCACAGGCAGGGCCAAGCAGACACCAGCAGCATTTTCCTTCACTCTTTAGCTCTGCTTTCCTAACAAAAGGCTTGGGAGCTCCACTGACCAAAACCTGTGCTCCAGATGGGTGCACGCTGCAGATACATTGACCTCAGCATCTTGGTGTGATGGTTGGGGAGTTACCCACCCCACACACACAGTGAAATCACCCAGACTAGACTCAGCAGAGCTGGAAGTTAAGGGATGAAGCTTTATATGCACAGCTTAGCACAATATAGAATCATAGAACCATAGAATCAACTTGGAAGAGAGCTCCAAGCTCATCCAGTCCAACCTAGCACCCAGCCCTGGCCAAGCAACCAGACCATGGCACTAAGTGCTTCAACACCTCCAGGGATGGTGGCTCCACCACCTCCCTGGGCAGCCCATTCCAATGCCAATCACTCTCTCTGCCAACAACTTCCTCCTAACATCCAGCCTCAACCTGCCCTGGCACAGCTTGAGGCTCTGTCCCCCTCTTCTTCTGTTGCTGGCTGCCTGGCAGCAGAGCCCAACCCCACCTGGCTACAGCCTCCCTTCAGGGAGCTGCAGACAGCAATGAGCTCTGCCCTGAGCCTCCTCTTCTGCAGGCTGCACACCCCCAGCTCCCTCAGCCTCTCCTCACAGGGCTTGTGGAGGCAGTAGGGGAGGCTATGGTCAGGTTTTGCCCACACCATCACAGATGAGCTCTGCAGGAGCAGGCTGAGGAGGCTGCACTGGGTTTGCTGAGCCTCATGCAGTGGTTTCCATGCTGTGCTTTCTTCTCCAGCCTGCTCTCCATGGTGTAGAGAGGTTCAAGAGGGCTTAGCAGAATCGATGGTGATTTATTGTGGAGTCCTGTGCTCTTCCATTGTATTCTTCTGCTTGTTGTGTCTGTTCACTGGTGTCATGAATATTCAGTTCTGAGAAGGGAGAACTCTCTCTGGCCCTGCCTGCCTGAGTGGTGTTTGAGTGCAGGAGTCTGACCCAACCCTGCTGAAATCAGCCCCTCTCTCTCTGCTGGGCTCACAGAGCTGCAGGGAGAGCTCAGCCTTGAAAACTTACTTTTCAGGCACAAATTCCTTCTCTCAGTGTCTTTTGTGGTGTTCCTGCTGGAGATCATTCCAGCCAAGATGCTTTCTTCATGCTGCCCATTCCCAATCATCTGCATTACACACAGCTGAGTTCCAGCTCCATTTGCCTTGCTGTACTTCTCCCTTAGGCATGGTGGTGTGCAGGAGATGGGGGTGAGGTCTGGAGCAGTGAGATGGGCACAGCCCTGAAGGTGTGTCCTGAGCAGTGCTGAGCACAGGGGCAGAAGAAGCTCCCTTGTCCTGCTGCCCACACTGCTCCTGAGCCAGCCCAGGATGCCATTGGCTCTGCTGCCCACCTGGGCCCACTGCGGGCGCACATTCAGTTGCCAACCAGCACCCCCAGGTCCCTCTCTGCCTGGCTGCTCTCAGCCACTCTGTCCCTAGCCTGTAGCACTGCTTGGGGTTGTTGTGGCCAAAGTGTAGAACCCTGCACTGGGCCTTGTTCAACCTCATCCCATTGGCCTCTGCCTGCTCACTATGGACATGATGGACTAAGGGCGAGACCAACCCCACCTCACTGCAGCCTCCTCTCAGGGAGCTGTCGACAGCAATGAGGTCTCCCCTGAGCCTCCCTCAGGCTGCACACCTCCAGCTCCCTCAGCTGCTCCTCCCCAGCCCTGTTCTCCAGCCCTTTCAGCAGCTCCATTGCCCAGCTGCTCCTCCCCTCCCCTGCTTAATTCTCTTGCCATGGTTGTGCCCAGGCAGTGCAAGGTTCCTGCCCTGGGCAGCTTTGCTGCTCTGGCTCTTGTCTGTCAGCTGAGCAGCAGTTTGCACCCAGGGCAGGCAGTGGCTGTGCTCTGCTGCAAGCTGATTAATTCCCACTGAATAAGGCAGTTTCTGGGGCTTTGTTCCAGTGGTATAGTGTGGAGATTGAACACCTGTAAGTGGCTGCAGTCTGGAAGAGTGAACACATCAGGCATGGACTAACAAATGAGTCCTCTGAAACCCTGTGTGCCACAACAGATGGGGATGGGATGGCACAGTCGGGTGGCACTGATGAGCTGCTCAGTTCAGTACAGCAAAATACTTTCTAGAGAGGAAAATCTGCTACAGCCATGAGTCAGCCACAGCCCCCAGGCCACTCTGGTGAGCAACTCCAGTTTACTTTACCCCTTTTTTGCCTGGTAGCTCCCTGGGTGCCCAGGCAGGTGGCAGAGTCACCATTCCTAGAGTGCAGACATGGCCCCAGGGGACAAGGTTTAGTGGGCATGGTGGTGCCCCTTGGTGGCTGGAAGTCATGGGCAAGGATCAGCAGTTGTTGACCCAAGTGTGCTCCATCTGGAGAGTGCTCTGAGGGCTTGGACTTCAGAGGCTCCTCCTTTTGCCTCTCATAGTGCCATGGAAATCATAGAATCCCAGAATCAGTCAGGGTTGGAAGGGACCACAAGGAGCAGCCAGTGCCAACCCCCTGGCATGCCCAGGGACACCCTACCCTAGAGCAGGCTGCCCACAGCCTCAGCCAGCCTGGCCTGAAACACCTCCAGCCATGGGGCCTCAACCACCTCCCTGGGCAACCCATTCCAGCCTCTCACCACTCTCCTGCTCAACAACTTCCTCCTCACCTCCAGCCTCACTCTCCCCCCCTCCAGCTTTGCTCCATCTCCCCACTCCTGGCACTCGCTGACATCCTGAAAACTCCTACCCCAGCTTTTGTGTAGCTCCCTTCAGATCCCTTTCCAGGCCTGTCTGGATGTGTTCCTGTGTGACCTGAGCTAGTTTGTGTGATCCTACTGTGGCAGGGGGGTTGGACTGGATGTGCTCTTTGGGTCCCTTCCAGCCCCTGACATCTCTGATCTGTGATCTCCAAGGTCTGGATTGTTTTTTATCAGACAAAAAAAAAAAAAATGAAATCTTTGCCACACTTCACCTTTCAGCTGTGGAGCTGTGTGGGAGATGAGTGTCCTTATTCCTAATTAATGTATTGAGAAACAAGCTGAAGTGGCTTCTCTGTGATTGGGCATTAAAGTCACTGGCAAAAGCTTGGAATAGATTCAGGAGGGTTTGGATCTGCATCCGTTGCCCTTCCAGCAGCATCTTCCTTTTGTTCTTTCTTCTTAGAGATGCCTGTTCCAAACATCTCTGAAAAGCAGCTCAGTTGAGTGGCACTGGCATGGTGCTGCTGGCAGCTGAGTTTGCATCCATTGGGAGTTGAATCTGCCTTGGCTCTCAGTGGGGGTCAAAGATCACAGAATCACAGAGCGGCTTGGGCTGGAAGGGACCTGAAAGCTCATCCTGTTCCAACCCCCCCGCCATGGGCTGCTCAAGGTCTCATCCAACCTAGCCTTGAACACCTCCAGGGACATCCACAGCCTCCTTGAGCAACCTGTTGACCTGAGAAATGAACCCCAAAACTCCTGCAGAGTTCTGCAGTGGGTCTGGTTTATTACAGCGCTGGGTGCAGGCAGGATGGCTCCATCAGTGCTGCACTCCCCATGCTGGCACAAGCCACAGTCTCTGGCACAAGAGCAGGCATATTCCTGGGAAGAGGTAGGGTTAGGACAGTTATTTCTTGGAGTTCACTGACAGAGGCATTTTTCCCTTCTCCACCCCAGTTGCAACCCCACTGGTCTGGAATGGTTATCTGCCATGAACATCCCACACAGTCTTCCTCCCAGGGCATCATCTCTGGTCAGCAGACCCTTCTTTGTTGCTGATGTCAGCATATCCCTGCTTCTCCTTTATCTCCTTCCTGCTCTCCTTAGCCACTGCAGGCCTGGGTCTTTACAAGATTGCACATCACAGATCTCCAACGAGTAGCTGCAGCCACTTCTACAGTAGCCCTTGGTTGGGTTTGCAGATTAGCAACTGATTGCTATAAACAAACATCTCTACAGAGTTTGGTGTTTTNAGGCCACAAGAAGGTCACCTGGGAGCCTCCTCTGCTGCAGCCTGCACAGCCCCAACTCTTTCAGTCTGTGCTCACAGCAGAGCTGCTGCAGCCCTCTCAGCATCCTCCTGGCCCTGCTCTGGACACTCTTCAGCATCTCCACATCCCTCTTGTCCCAGGGGCTCCAGAACTGGATGCAGTACTGCAGGTGGGGGCTGAGTGGAGCAGAGGGGAGTAGCCCATCTGGTCTGTGAGGCCTTTTTACCAGCATCCCTTGATTTTCCTTATGTCACTGTGCCAGTGCCTCCTCACCCTCAGAGTAAAGTTGCTCAGGGAGGAGGCAGACATGCAGTTGAGGCCAGTGCCATGCCTGGAAGCTTGCAGCTCCTCGCCATCAGTGCCTCTCTTTTGCTAATCCATCTCTGGCTTTGTGCTGAGCAGCAGCACTTCTTTTAATAGAGTGAGATTATGAATTGCTCTGTAGAGGAGTTCTCAGCGGTGTGGGCTTTGAAAGGAGGCAGGAAGGAGGAAGGAGAGAGATGGGGGAAAAAATAGAAGAGAAATTTCCCTCTGCCCTTCTCAGCTGACTGGGAGAGGCTGCAAACGGTCCCAGGGCATGACACAGCATCCGTTCCTGCCGGGAGGCAGCCGGCACATGGCTAACGATCCACCCCCTGCATTCATTTCCTTCGGTCTCAGCAGCTTAGCTCCTTCCGAGCCTCGCAGTGATGGATTTGTCTTGAGCCTGAAAGCTTCCATTTGAAAGGCAAAACTTCTGGCTGTAAGAACACTTAACCCTGCCGGCTCCTGCGGGAAGCTGCTGCCACCCGCGGGGCAGGCAGCACGGAGGGGCTCAGGAGGTGGCAGCCCACAGAAGTCTTTGCTTAGGTGCAAGAGAAAATGGCAGGAGTCCTAAAAAGGTGAAAGGAGATCAGGAGGATGAGAAGTTGCATGATTGTGTGGAAGGTTCCTCACAGCTCTGCTCAGAACTGACTGGCAGAGTATTCATGACAGCTACCCAGGCACCTTCCCTTCCCCTTCCCCCTTCCCTTTCCCCCTTCCCTTTCCCTTTCCATTTCCCTTTCCTTTTCCCCTTCTTCTTCCCCTTTCCCCTTCCCTTTCCCCCTTTCCCTTATTCCCCTTTCCCTTTTTTCTCCTTTTCCCTTCCCCTTCTCCTTCCTCTTTCCCCTTCCCTTTTCCCTTTTCCTCTTCCCCTTTCCCTTTTCCTCTTTCCCCCTCCCTTCCCTTCCCCCTGCCTTTTCCCCTTCCCCTTCTCCTTTCCCCTTTCCCTCTCCCCCTTCCCCTTCCCCTTTCCCCTTCCCCTTTCCCCTGCCCCTTCCCCTTTCCCTTTCCCTTTTCCCCTTTCCCCTTCTCCTTCCCCTTCCCCTTCCCTTTCCCCTTCCCCTCTGTTTCTGGAGTTCCAGAGGCAGCTGCTGCCTGCCTGGGAAGCCTGTGGCTGCCTGCACGCTGTCTCCAGCAGGGTGCTCGCACTGGAGCCGTTGATTTCCTCCCTGCCAGGCAGAGGCTGCTGCTGTCTCCCCGCAGAAGGCAGCCTGCAGCCTGCATCCTTTATGGGCTTCATTACCAGAGCAGCCGAGCAGAGACTCCCCCCCCTGCATCTAACGGAGTTGTAATGGGGAAGGGCTGCTTGATGCAGCCACTTGCTTTAGAGACCCTAAAGACCACTTCTGTGATCCCCTTGAAATGCCAACGTTGGACTGAAGCTGTTTCACTAATGGGAAGGTTCCTGCAGCTTCCAGGATGGAGCTTTTGAGGCTTTCTCTTCCTTTTCTAATTTCTGTTGCTTACTGCTGCAAAAGGCAAGGAGGTGACTGCAGCCTTGGCTGTGGGAGCTCAGCTGTGAAACTTAGCTGAGCTCTTCTAAGAGAGCTCTTCATGAGCATAAAGGGACAGACTGACAGGAGCCAGGCAGCCCTGGCTGCTGCTCTGCTTCTGGCCAGACATGGGGAGGAGGTTGGGGTGAGGTGGGCTTATAGAATCATAGAATGGTTTAGGTTGGAAGGGACCTCAAGGATCATCCAGCTCCAACCCCCTGCCATAGGCAGGGACACCTCCCACTAGAGCAGGTTGCTCAAGGCCTCATCCAGCCTGGCCTTAAA
>WAAF01002136.1:0-17226 GCA_013400475.1 Tricholaema leucomelas | reverse complement strand
GTTGCAGCAGGGGAGGTTTGGGTTGGATGTTAGAAGAAACTTCTTTGCTGGAAGTGTTCCTCCAGCTGCACTAGAGGAGGCTTGGGCTGGATTTTAGAAGAAAATTCTTTGCTGAAAGGGTTCCTCATGTTGCAGCAGGAGAGGTTTGATTTGGATGTTAGAAGAAAGTTCTTTGCTGGAAGTGTTCCTCAAGCTGCACCTGAAGAGCTTTGGGCTGGATGTTACAAGAAACATCTTTGCTGAAAGGGTTATTGGATGCATGAACAGGTTCCCTGGGGAGGTGTTTGGGTCCTCATCCCTGAGGGCACTTAGAGAATGTGTAGATGTGATGCTGAGTGACATAATTTAGCACCAGGCATGGAAGAGATGGATGGTGCTTAGGCTTACTGATCTTGAAAGTCTTTTCCAACCAAAAAGATTTGCTGATTAGATGTGCACAGTTCTAATCTTGCCCTGTGTGAAGCTCATATGAGGACATCCTGAGCATCTTCTCTTTTTCAGCCATGGATATGGCTCTGTTCATATCGTAGTGGTTGAACACATCGAGTTTGGGAAAGCAGAACAAGAGCATAAGTGAGCTTCTTGAGGTAGAAGAGCTCCAATATCAGCCAGCCAGGAGTATAAAGGTGTCTTCTAAAAAGATCCATGAAACCATTGCTCTTCTTGACCTTTCCTCAGCAGGGAGATGTTCCACTGCCTTCAGCATCTTTGTGCCTCTGCTCTAGACTCTTTCAAGCAGTTCCCAAAGGTCCTTCTTGAACTGAGAGGCCCAAAACTGGACACAGTATTCCAGAAGTGGCCTCACCAGGACAGAGTAAAGAGGGAGGAGAACCTCTCTTGAAGTTCTAACCACATTCCTTCTAATCTACCCCAGGTTGTCATTGGCCTAAGAGGAAAGGCTAAGGGAGCTGGGGTTATTTAGTCGAGAGAAGAGCAGGCTCAGGGCAGACCTCATTGCTGTCTACAACTACCTGAAGGGAGGTTGTAGCCAGGCAGGGTTGGTCTCTTCTGCCAGGCAACCAGCAACAGAACAAAGGGACACAGCCTCAAGTTGTGGGGGAAGTATAGGCTGGATGTTAGGAGGAAGTTGTTGCCAGAGAGAGTGATTGGCATTGGAATGGGCTGCCCAGGGAGGTGGTGGAGATGCTGTCCTTGTAGATGTTGAAGAAAAGCCTGCATGGGGCACTTAGTGCCATGGTCTGGCTGATTGTATGGGGCTGGGTGCTAGGTTGGATTGGATGAGCTTGGAGGTCTCTTCCAACCTGCTCGATTCTATGATTCTTGGCTACAAGGACATATTTCTGGCTCATGGGCATTCTGTTGTCCACCAGCACTCCCAGTTCCTTTTCCCCAGAGATGCTCTCCAGAAGGTCATCCCCAGTTGAAGAGGGGCAGGGATCTGCTGGAGAGGGTCCAGCAGAGACCTATGAGGATGATGAGGGGACTGGAGCACTGCCTGATTAGGAGAGGCTGAGGGACCTGGGGCTCTTTAGTCTGAAGAAAATAAGACTGAGAGGGGATTTGATAAATGTCTGTAACTATCTGAGGGCTGGGGGTCAGGAGGGGGGGCACAGGCTCTGCTCACTGCTCCCTGGGATAGGACAACGAGCAATGGATGGAAGCTGCAGCACAGGAGGTTCCAGCTCAACACAAGGGGGAACTTCTTGACTGTAAAGGTCCCAGAGCACTGGCACAGGCTCCCTAGAGGAGTTGTGGAGTCTCCTTCTCTGGTGCTTTTCAAGGCCTGTCTGGATGTGTTCCTGTGTGCCCTGAACTAGATTGTATGGTCCTGCTGTGGCAGGGGGATTAGACTTGATGATCTCTTTGAGTCCCTTCCAACTCCTAACACTCTGTGAGCCTGTGAACCTCTGCTGATCCACAAGGTTGTTTTTTTTCCCAAGTGCCAGAGTCTACACTTGCTCTTGTTGGATTTGGTGCAGTTTCTCCCTGCCCAGCTCTCCAGCCTGTCCAGCTGAAGGTTTTTAGTGAGCCTCAACTTTGCTCCTTCCTATGGCAAGGTTCTTTCCAGAGGCTGAGAACACTGATTTTTGAAATGCTGAGAAGTGTGAACTGACAGAACTGGAATGCAGAGGGCTGAACTTAGCTTACCAAAAGAGCTGCAGGCAATGTGTTCATAAGGGTGATCTTACACAGCCTAATGATATTTACTGGGCAAGCATCATATCATTACCTAGTGAGCAGTGGAAATTATTGGTCTGGCCTTCTAACCTGCAGTTCAGGAGAGATGATAATTTATTTTCTTCTCTGCAGTTTGTTTATTTTACCTTTTTTTTTGGGGGGGGGGGGGGAGGAGAAAAACTCATTTGAGCTAGAGAATCTGATGTGATATTTTCACCCAATTTTCCAGCTGGCCTGATGGATTCAGAGGAAGGTCAAGTGATTAGCTCAAGGTCACAGACTGAGCCATTGACTCAGCCAGATTAGAAAGTAGGCTTCTGCCTACCAGAGAACTTTGTTTGAGGAGATAAAGATTGTAATAAGGCAGAGACATATTTCAGCACAGAATGAGAGTTAGTTATTTATTTACTTACCCCCACCTCGGGTTAATGTAAGTTTCACTATCCTCTGCTGCAAAACATTTTTATATATCAAGGCTTTTTGAGATTCTACTTTTTCCAGTGGCTACTGACACCTTCCAGAAAGTTCTGCTGGCTTCTTGCTGAGAGATAAACAAATATATTTTGGCTGCCTGGGCTCTGATTCAAGATTAAAATTGGTTTCACATCCTGGACCCCTGTTAGCACCAGCAAAACAAAGTATTTAAATACCTTCTTTTAATTAGAGCCAGTTGCAGAGCTGGGTTAATTATGCTGATTGATGAGAGCAGACTGTGATGTGAATTCTCTTCCTTTATTTAGTCTACTGTGTGCTGCCCCTCAGCAGGTCTGGAGGCATATTTGAAGACTGGACGAGGCACTTGGTGACATGGTCAAGTTGACTGGATAGAGCTGGGTGATAGGTTGGACTGTATGAACTTGGAGGTCTCTTCCAACTTGGTTGATTCTATGATTCAGACCAGCACAGGAGCTTGGATTCAGGTAAGGAAAGGTGGAAAATGCAGCTTGATTGCACCTTGGTTTTGCTTGGCTTATTTTCTCTTCTTTACCCTTCTCTTTTCCTACCTTTACACTACTAAAAAGGGTCTGGCTCCATCCTGACACTCTCCCTTTGGATGTTGATAGACCAGGTGGGAATTGGTCTCTTCTCCCAGGCAACCATAGAATCATAGAAGCAGTCAGGGTTGGAAGGTACCACAAGAACCAGCCAGTTCCACCGCCCCTGCCATGCACAGGGACACCTCACAGTAGATCAGGCTGTGCACAGCTTCATTCAGCCTGGCCTTAAACACCTCCAGGGATGAGGCTTCCACCACCTCCCTGGGCAACCCATTCCAGGCTCTCACCACCCTCATGATGAAGAACTTCTTCCTCACATCCACTCTGCATCTACTCATTTCTAGATTGGTTCCATTCCCCCCAGCCTAAAAAGTCCTTCCCCAGCTTTCTTGTAGGCTCACTTCAGATACTGAAAGGCCCCACTGAGGTCATCTGGGAGCCTTTTCCTCTCCAGACTGAACAGCAGGGCTCCAGCCCTTCTCTGGACACCTTCCAGCACATCCATAGCCCTTTTATCCCAGGGGTTCCAGAACTGGATGCAGTACTCCAGGTGGGGTGTCAGTAGTGCAGAGTAGAGAGGGAGGAACAATTCTCTCAGTGACAGAACAACCAGGGACAGAACAAGGGGACACAGTCTCAAGCTGTGCCAGGGCAGCTTCAGGCTGGCTGTTAGGAAGAAGTTCTTCACAGCAAGAGTGATTGGCATTGAAATGGGCTGCCCAGGGAGGTGGTGGAGTCCCTGTCTCTGGGAGTGTTTTAAAGGAGGCTGGATGAGGCACTTAGTGCCATGGGTTAGTTAATCAGAAGGTGTTAGGTCATAGGTTGGACTTGATGATCTTGAAGTTCTTTTCCAGCCTGCTTAATTCTGTGATCAATGAGAACCACCCTTGGTCTCCTCTTTTCTGGGCTAACCAACCCCAGGTCTCACAGACATTCCTTGTAAGATAGATGCCCCAGTCCTCTCTCCTGGATGAGGCACTTAGTGCCATGGGTTAGTTAATAAGAAGGTGTTAGGTGCTAGGTTGGATTCGATGATCCTAGAGGTCTTTTCCAACCTGCTTAATTCTGTGATTCATCATCTTAGTGTCTCTCCACTGGACTCTACAGTAGTTCTTTGTCCTTCTTGAACTGGGAAGGCTGCTACTGGACTCAGAGGAGGCCCCACCATGGCAGAGTAGAGAGGAAGAACTTCCCTTGAGCCATTGACCACATTAATGCATCCCAGGATACCATTGGTCTTCCTAGTCTCCAAAAGTAATTGACCTATTTCACCACACTGCACAGGACAACATATTCCAGTGATGTGCATCTGGGCCTCTTATCTTCTCAAGCTCCAGGGATTGGTGACAGGAGAAGCTGCATTGTCTAAAGGAAGGGGAAGGTGCCCAGCAGAAACCCTACAGCCACAGAGTTTGTTCCTATGAAACTTCTGCTGCAGTAGGCAATGAAACTGGTGAAGGGTATGGAGAACAGGGCTGGTGAGGAGCAGCTGAGGGAACTGGGGGTGTTTAGTCTGCAGAAATGGAGGCGAGGGAAGACTTTCTGGCTCTCTACGATTCCTTGGAAGGAGGTAGGAACCAGGTGGGTTTTGATCTCTTCTCCCTAATGACAGGTGATATGACAGGAGGAAATGGCTTCAAGTTGCACCAGGGGAGGGTTAGGTTTAATATTAGGAAAAATTTCTTTGCTGCAAGAATGGTCAGAGATTGGCATAGGCTGCCCAGGGAGGTGGTGGAGTCTCCATTCCTGGAGGTGTTCAAGAAATGTGTGGACATAGCACTTCAGGACATGGGTTAACAGCCATGGTGGTGTTAGGTCAGGGGTTGGACTTGGTGATCTTAAGAGGTCTTTCCAACTGAAACAATTCTTGGGGTCAGTGCTTCTTGGGTTCAGTGCTTCTTGGGTTCTGTGATCCTTTGGCTTAGTGCTTCTTGGGTTCAGTGCTTCTTGGGTTCAGTGCTTCTTGGGTTCTGTGATCCTTTGGCTTAGTGCTTCTTGGGTTCAATGCTTCTTGGGTTTGGTGCTTCTTGGGTTCAGTGCTTCTTGGGTTCTGTGATCCTTTGGCTTGGTGACCCTTGGACCCTGTGATCCTGGGGCTCTGTAATCCTTTTGCTTGGTGATTCTTGGGTTCAGTGGTCCTTGGACTCGCTGATCCTTGGGCTTGATGGTTCATGGATTCTGTGGTTCTGTGAGGTGTTTGCCTTCTTTAAGAATGAATGGAAATGGCTCAGCAGACAGCACCTAACCGAACCAAGTCTCCAAGTAGCTGCCTTTAGATTCGAAGTGGGAAGAGCAGAGCAAAGCTTGTTTCTGATAAGCACAGTAGCTACAGCCTTTTGGGGTAAAACCTGTGGGAAAAGAAAGCCAAACTAATTCTTATGAGCCCTCTTGGCCGTGCAGCATAGCACAACACAGCGTTTCTTTACATGAGACATATGTGGATGCTGGAAAAGCAAACAAAAAATGGCTCTGAATGTATATTAAAAACTCTGGAGAACACTAGAGGAGGAGGAAAACAATCTTGCAGATTCGATTTCAGCCTGCTGATGAAGTTTGTGCATGCATAACAAAATCCATAATCCTCTGCTGCTGGTGCATGTGTTGGGCTGATAAGAAATGAGCTCCTGAACAGTTTGGATGCAAGATCAACAACACATGTTTGTGGCACAGGAGATTTAGCTTTGAAGAGCTGAAGAGCCTCATTCTGCTGTAACAGGTGAAAGATTAGAAAGAAGGAATAAATAATCCTCAGAAAACATCCCCCCCCCATAATTTTATGTAAGCAGATATCTGTAAAGTCTTGTGGTTTAAATCTGATTTGTGTTTAACATATAGAACTCAGATGGGAGAAAGAGTTTCCAGTGGTAAATATTACGGTACAGTGGTAAATGAAGATTTTTATCAGGAGGGATTGGGGGTTGATCTGCTGGAGAGCAGCTGGAGGGAAAGGGAACTGAGAGTGTTGGTGAGCTGGATCAGGAGATTGAGTTCACCATCAGTGAGTTTGCATATGACACCAAATTGGGAGCAAGTGTGGATCTGTTGGAGGGTAGGAGGGCTCTACAGAGGGACCTGGACAGGCTGTACAGAGTGGCACAGTCCAGTGCCAGGAGTCTTAGCAAGGCCAAGTGCAGGATTCTGCACTTTCGCCACAACAAGCCCAAGCAGCACTACAGGCTGGGACAGAGTGGCTGAGAGCAGGCAGGCACAGAGGGACCTGGGGGTGCTGGTAGAGAGGAGCTGAAGATGAGGCAGCAGTGCCCAGGTGGGCAGCAGAGCCAATGGCNCCAGAGCAGGTCTAGGCTGGATGTTAGGAAGAAGTTCTTTACAGAGAGAGTGATTGGCATTGGAATGGGCTGCCCAGGGATGTGGTGGAGTCCCCATTCCTGGAGGTGTTTAAGAGGAGGCTGAATGAGGCACTTAGTGCCATGGGTTAGTTAATTAGAGGGTGTTAGGTGATAGGTTGGACTTGATAATCTCAGAGGGCTTTTCCAACCTGCTTAATTCTATGATTCCGTGGTTCTGGAGGAGAACAGGGTGGACATGAACCATTCAGAGTGACCTTGCCAGGCAGAAAGGATGGGCTAATATAAAGTGCAACAGAAAGAAATGAAAAGTCCTACACCTGAGTAGGAATAACTCCCTGTATTGGTACCAACCGAGGGGGAGGAGGATGAGCTAGGGAATGATTTGATGCTCTTAAAAGTCTTTCCCAACTGAAAAGGTTCTGTGAAAGCATCTGGACAAAAAGGGCCATTGGAGTCTTGGTGAACATCAAGCTAACAAGGTGTGCTTGCAGAAGGAAGGCCAGCAGCATCCTGGGCTGAAGACCGTGGCCAACAGGTTGAGGGAAGTGATCTTTCCCCTTTCCTTAGAACTGGTGAGACACAGCCTGTCCTCACAGGGAGATGTTCCACTCCCTTCAGCAGCTTTCTGTCTCTGCAGTGGACTCTCTTGAGCAGATCCCTGAGGTCCTTCTTGAACTGAGGGGCCCAGAACTGGACACAACATTCCAGATATGGCCTTGCCAGGACAGAGTAGACAGGGAGGAGAACATCTCTTGAGCTACTAAACAAGTCCATTCTAATCTACCCCTGAATGCCCTTGGCATTCTTGGCCACCAAGGCACATTGCTGCCTCATGGCCATCCTGTTGGCCACCAGCACTCCTTTTCCTCAGAGCTGCTCTCCAGATCAGCCCTCAATCTCTACTGCTCCATGGGTTGTTCTTTCCCAGATGAAGACTCTACACTTGTCCTTGTTGGATTCTGTTCCATTTCCCCCTGCTCAGCTCTCCAGTCTATACATTGTTTGTGCTAAAATCATGGAAGCAGGAGAAACTCCTCCTTTAGGCAATGGAACAATTGCATAATCTTGCTTCTGGCATTCTACACATAGAATCATAGAATCACAAAATCAGTCAGGGTTGGAGGGGTTCACAAGGATCATCCAGTTCCAACCCCTCTGCCATGGCCAGGAACACTTCACACTAGATAAGGCTGTTCACAGCCTCATCCAGCCTGGCCTTAAACACCTCCACAGATGAGGCTTTCACCACCTCCCTGGAGGCATTCAGGACCAGGTTGGATGAGGCCTTGAGTGACCTGTTCTAGTGGGAGGTGTCCCTGCCAATGGCAGGTGGTTGGAACTGGCTCTGACCTAAACCATTCTATGATGCTATGATAGATTAGGCTGCTTGGAGTCCCATCAAGCTTTACTTCCACTTTCAAAAGATGAGGACTCCACTGCCTCCCCGGGCAAACTGCTGCAGTGTTCCACAACCCTCAGAGTAAAGAACTTCTTCCTACTGCCTAATCTAAATCTACCCTGCTCTGCTTTCAAACCATTGCTCCTCATCCTGTCATGACAAGCCCTTATAAAAAGTCCCTTCCAAGCTTTCTTGTAGTCCCCCTTCAGGTACTGGAAGGCTACTATAAGGTGTCCCTGTAGATAAAGTAGCTATAATAAAGTCTTCCATGGTGCTCATCTGTGGAAGAAGAAAAAGTGAATCCTTATGTTGGCTCTTTGCCCTCTGCATTAAAACCAAATGTTCATTACAACTGTTTCTAAGCACCATGGTTCTTAAATAGACCCCAGATGTTTGCAGAGGGAATGGTGAAGCAGAAGCTCATTACTTTTTATACAGGAATTATCAAAAGCACAAGGCTTTAATGAAAACCAGCAAGCTGGGCAAAAGCTTGGTTCACTCTGAGTTTTTTTTGGAAGCTTACATGTTTTGAAAAGCTTCAGTGAAGTGTTCTCCTTTTTATTTTACCACTTCTGCTTTCCTTCCACTCTGTGAGGAGAGGCTGAGGGAGCTGGGGGTGTGCAGCCTGCAGAAGAGGAGGCTCAGGGCAGACCTCATTGCTCTCTACAGCTACCAGAAGGGAGGGGTGGGGGTTGGTCTCTTCTGCCAGGCAGCCAGCAACAGAACAAGGGGACACAGCCTCAAGTTGTGGCAGGGGAGGTCTCGGATGAATATTAGGAGGAAGTTGTTGTCAGAGAGAGTGATTGGCATTGGAATGGGCTGCCCAGGGAGGTGGTGGAGTCACCGTGCCTGGAGGCGTTGAAGCAAAGCCTGGATGAGGCACTTAGTGCCATGGTCTGGTTGATTGGCTAGGGCTGAGTGCTAGGTTGGACTGGATGAGCTTGGAGTTCTCTTCCAACCTGCTTGATTCTATGATTCTATGTTAGGAAGAAGTTCTTCATCATGAGGGTGGTGAGAGCCTGGAATGGGTTGCCCAGGGAGGTGGTGGAAGCCTCATCTCTGGAGGTGTTTAAGGCCAGGCTGGATGAGGCTGTAGGCAGCCTGATCTAGTGTGAGGTGTCCCTGGGAATAGCAGGGGATTTGGAACTGAATGATCCTTGTGGTCCTTTCCAACCCTTACTGTTCTATGATTCCATGATTCTCTATGATACTGAGTTCCCTTCTGACCTAAGCCATCCTGTGAGATCAGTAGCAGTTACTTACCCTGCATGTCCTGCTAGTGTCTGTATCACTCTCCTTTTTTTCCATTCTGAAATCTCAAGACTTACAATATTGATCACTGGAGAGAGTGATTGGCATTGGAAAGGGCTGCCCAGGGAGGTGGTGGAGTCACTGTCCCTGGAGGTGTTCAAGCAAAGCCTGGATGGGGCACTTAGTGCCATGGTCTGGTTGATTGGCTAAGGCTGGGTGCTAGGTTGGGCTGGATGAGCTTGGGAGTCTCTTCCAACCTTCTTGATTCTATGATAAAGTGAATAACATAATAATAAAAGCAGAGCTAAATACTAATGGTAGGAAACAGAATCTGTCTGAAAATCTCCAGAATGTGCAAACATTACATTTAAAAGCAATGAGATATGTGCATCTTTAGTACTGTCTAGCAGATGTTTTGCTTTTTCATGCTCATTAAATCATTATCTTGTGCAGTGGAATAGCAGAGGTCTGTCCTGACATGATGATTATAACTTCTATCATTACTAATTAGCAGTAATTGATGCACTGTACTCTATACACCTGTTTCTTTTGTATCACCCTGATTTTTTTTTTCAAGTATTGTTGAGCCTTTTTTTTTTCCTATGTAACAGAGCCAAAAACATAATTACCTTTATTTTAACCCAGGCTACCATCCTGACCTTGCTCTGCTATGGGAATGGAATTTTATCTGCTGAATAATACATTAAAAAATAGATTGAATTATACAGAGCTTGCTGAATAACTTAAGAATCAGGAGGTCTTTTCACTCCAAGAGGTTGGCTTTGGAGTAGGGGCTGACTTCCAGCTTCCCACCCCCTGCTTGGCCACCAGCTCAGCTCCATTCCATAACTCTGAGAAGAAAGGCAATGATGAAAGTTTCATTGGTAGAGGTGGAGCATAGTCTGCTTCCTCCCCACAAGTTTCAGCCTTGAAGATGATTCTTCAAATTCCAATTTATCCCAAGCCCTAGGATTTCAATATTTATATCCTAATGAAAAGGAAAAGCTCAAAGTCTTCCTGGGTTCAGGTGAATTAGTTTTGATTAATGCATAAAGAATCCTGTTTAGCTGAGGCAGTTCACCTGTAGAGTGCAATGAAACAAAGACATTAAAGGAGAGCAGCAATGTTTTGCATTTTATAAGCCATTTTAAGTGTCCTCATTTCCAGCCAACCAGTAATAGCACCACAAGATCAACACCACCAAAAGCCAGACTTCATAATCAGTAAAAGCAGAGACAGAGGAAGAATTCTTCAGGATAAAATTCTTCATGAAGTATAAATAAATGATTTTGATTATTTAGGCTCAAGGGATGCTCAAGAAAAGACTGGATGAGGCAATTGGTGCTGTGGTCTAGTTGGTTGGATAGGGCTGGGTGCTAAGTTGGACTGGAAGAGCTTGGAGGTCTCTTCCAACCTGGTTGATTCTATGAGTCTCTGGTTGGACTTGATGCTCTAATACAATTTTATCTTACACTTTCAAGGAGTTCCTCTGTCCTGCTGCTATGCAGAAAGAAGAGATCATTTCTGAACAAAGACATTTCCTCCTTGTCCAGAAACAACCAATCATAATGGATCTTTGGACAGGGATGAGTCCAGAGTAGGCCACCAATATGCTCAGAGGGCTACAGCATATCTGCTGTGAGGACAGGCTGAGAGAGTTAGGACTCTGCAGCCTGGAGAAGAGAAGGCTTTGAGGAGACCTTGGAGTGGCCTTCCAGGATCTGAAGGGGGCTGCAGGAGGGCTGGACAGGGACTGTTGACAAGGTCTTGTAATGAGAGGATGAGGAAGAATGGGTTTAAAGTGGCAGAGGGGAGACTGAAAGTGGATGTTAGGCAGAAGTTGTTTGCAGTGAGGGTGGTGAGACACTGGCACAGGTTGCCCAGGGAGGTTGTGGAACACAGAAGCACAGAAGGTGATTGCATATCAAGGTGTTCAAGTTCAGGTTGGATGAGGCCTTAAGCAACCTGTTCTAGTGGGAGAGGGTTTGAATTGGATGAGCTTTGAGGGCACTTCCAACCTAAACCATTCTATGGTTCTATGAGGGTTTGTTGATGGCTGCTTTGTGATTTTTCTTGGTCCTTGAATATGGCTGAAATTGGAATGATAAACTAAGGAAAAGGACTTGTAAGAAAGCCAGTAAAAGACCTTTGATCAGGCCCTGTAGTGACAGGACAAGGGGCAATGGCTGTAAGTGTGAAGAGGACAGGCTGAGATTGGATATTAGGAAGAGGCTGCACATGGATGTTGTAGATGTCCCCACCCTGGAGGTGTTCAAGGCCAGGTTGAGTGAGACCTTGAGCAACTTGGGCTGATGGGAGATGGGGTTGGAACTCGATGACCTTTAAAGTCCCTTCCAACCCAAACCATTCTATGAATCTGTGGAATTTTGTATTCAGAAATGCTGCAGGTCTATAGTGATGGCCATACTGTACTGTCCCACTAAAAACAGAGCCAAAAGAGTCACCTCAGGTGTGGTTGGTTTGTTTGACTGTTTGAATTCTTATGTTAACACTCATGATATCATATAACCTGTGTTGAAGTGCATTCCTTCACCTGCAGTGAAGGATATTCAGTAGATTCCACTCTAGGGCTCTATGCATTTATGTCTATCCTGGTAAGCTGCAGACTTCAGGATGTGTGGTTGGAAAGCTCAGGCATGCAGAGGGGCTTGGGAGCATTGGTTGACAGTTGACTGAACGTGAGCCAGCAGTGCCCAGCTGACCAAGAACACCAATGGCATCCTGAGCCTGGCAAAGCTGAGCCTGGCAAAGCTGGCATCCTGAGCCTGGTGAAGCAGAGACTTGCAGAGGGGCCTGGGGGCATTGGTTGACAGTTGATTGAATGTGAGCCAGCAGTGCCCAGGTGACCAAGAACACCAATGGCATCCTGAGATTGGTGAAGCTGGCATCCTGAGCCTGATAAAGCTGAAAATTGCAGAGGGGCTTGGGGGCAATGGTTGATAGTTGACTGAATGTGAGCCAGCAGTGCCCAGGTGGCCAAGAATACCAGTGGCATCCTGGCTTAGATTAGAAACACAGTGGCCAGCAGGGACAAGAAGGTGACAATTCCCCTGTGCTCAACACTGCTGAGGCCAAACCCTGAGTACTGTGTTCAGTTCTGGGCCATTCAATGCAAGAGGGACATTGAGAGCTGGAGTGTGTCCAGAGAAGGGCAATGAGGCTGGTAAAGTGTCAGGAGCATCTGAGGGAGCTGGGGCTGTTCAATCTGCAGAGAAGGAGGCTGAAGGGAGACCTCATTGCTCTCTAAGGGTACCTGAAGGGAGGTTGGAGTGAGGAGGGGGCAGCCTCTTCTCTGATGGCAAGTGACAGGACCAGAGGAAATGGTTTCAAGCTGTACCAGGGGGGTCGGGCTGCATGTTAGGAAATATTTCTTCACTGAAAAGGCTCTCAGATATTGGAATGGTATGCACCAGGGCAGTGCTGGAGTCACCAACCCTGAAGGACTTCAAGCAGCCTGTGCACCTGGTGCTCAGGGATATGGTTTAGCGATAACCCTTCAGTGCTGGGTTGAGAGTTGGACTGGATAATAGAATCATAGAATCAAGCAGATTGGAAGAGACCTCCAAGCTCATCTAGTTCAACCTAATACCTTGCCCTAGTCAATCAACCAGACCATGGCACTAAGTGCCCCATGCAGGCTTTGCTTCAACACCTCTAGGGATGGGAATCCCACCACCTCCCTGGGCAGCCCATTCCAATGCCAATCACTCTCTCTGGCAAGAACTTCCTCTTAACATCCAGCCTAGACCTCCCCTGCCACAGCTTGAGGCTGTGTTCCCTTGTTCTGCTGCTGGTTGCCTGGCAGAAGAGCCCAACCCCAGCTGGCTACAGCCTCCCTTCAGATAGTTATAGACAGATCATAGAATCACCCAGGTTGGAAGTGACATCTAGTCCAACCTCCCTGCAATAGGCAAGGACATTCTCAACTAAATTAGGTTGTTCAGAGCTTATAGTTCTCTTCCAACTGGATGCATTTTGTGATTCTGTGACTCTGTGGTCATCTACTGTCTTCAAATCACAGCAAAATAATCCCTACAAAAGTAAAAATGTACCTCTGTGAAAACTATAACAGGCCAAGTAAGATTCTCCTTGCTCCAAATCAGATTCACTCTGTACATTTAGCAAAGGAAGAATTTTGATATGAGTGAAAAAGGTAAAGTCATGCCAGGTAAGTCCTTTAAAGCTGATGTAACTTTAGTCAGTGGCAGGTCATAGAATCAAGCAGGTTGGAAGAGACCTCCAAGCTCATCCAGCCCAACCTAGCACCCAGCCCTGGCCAATCAACCAGACCATGGCACTAAGTGCCCCAGCCAGGCTTTGCTTCAACACCTCAAGGGACAGCCACTCCACCACCTCCCTGGGCAGCCCATTCCAATGCCAATCACTCGCTCTGCCAACAACTTCCTCCTAACATCCAGCCTGAACCTGCCCTGGCACAGCTTGAGACTGTGTCCCCTTGTTCTGTTGCTGGCTGCCTGGCAGCAGAGGTCGTGCTTATGCTTTTTTACTGCTGCATTTCTGAAACAGAAATCTTCCTTTTTTCCCCCTTGATTTCTCCCCTTTTTCCTTTTTTTTTTTTTTAACTATGGTGCTTTGTTTAAATGGCCTTTAGGAGGGAAAAAAAAAAAGAAACATTTCTACATCTGTGATGGTAGAAACAACACAAACAACCAATTTAATTTCTCCTTTCCACTTCAGGTGCACTGATGGACCTGGGTCGTATAGACTGGGGTGAGAAATGAAAGGAAGGCTCCCAAGTCATTTTGTGAGTGATTGTAGCCATAGCAGCATCTGAAACCTGCCCAGATTGGTTCCAATATTGCCTTTTAAATTGGTTTTCAATTTTCCTGTATATCTGAGTACACCTGGGCACACAGAAATGAGAGCCTTAGATTATTGTTCTTTTTTTGGCCTGGAAACCAAAGCAGACTCCAGGTGAAAAATGTGGTTTTTTTCAGCTCTTACTGACCATCAAGAACTACTTAGCAACCAGCGACAGAACAAGAGGACACAGTCTCAAGTTGTGCCAGGCTGAATGTTAGGAGGAAGTTGTTGCCAGACAGAGTGATTGGCATTGGAATGGGCTGCCCAGGGAGGTGGTTGAGTTGCCATCCCTGGAGGTGTTCAAGCAAAGCCTGGATGAGGCACTTAGTGCCATGGTCTGGTTGCTTGGCTAGGGCTGGGTGATAGGGTTGGGCTGGATGAGCTTGGAGGTCTCTTCCAACCTGCTTGATTCTATGATTTGAAGAAGAGATTGGATAAAAATACAACATTGAGTCCTGCCTTAATCACATCAATGTAGCTGTGGCAAGTAACATGACCAGACCAAAAACCTTCCAGCCATGAGTGCCTAAAAACCTGTTTGTGCACAAGGGGGTTGGTCTCTTCTGCCAGGCAATCAGCAACGGAACAAGGGGACACAGCCACAAGTCGTGCTGAAGGAGGTCTAGGCTGGATGTTAGGAGGAAGTTGTTGCCAGAGAGAGTGATTGGCATTGGAATGGGCTGCTCAGGGAGGTGATGGAATCATCATCCCTGGAGGTGTTGAAGCAAAGCCTGGATGGGGCACTTCGTGCCATGGTCTGGTTGATTGGCTAGGGCAGGCTGCTAGGTTGGACTGGATGAGCTTGGAGGTCTCTGCCAACCTGCTTGATTCTATGATTCGAAAAAGAGCTTGTATAAAAAAACAATATTGAGTTCTTCCTTAATCACATTAATGTAGCCGTGGCAAGTAACAGGACCAGACTAAAAACCTTCCAGCCATGAGTGCCTAAAGACCTGTTTGTGATACACCTTCTGAACTTTTTCTCTGTTAAACATGAAGTAAAAAAAATCCATTCGCATCCAAAGGTGAGGAGGAACTGGTGTGAAATCAGCCCTGAGGAGAGGAACCTGGGGGTGCTGGGGATGAGAAGCTCAATGTTGTCCAGCAGTGTGCTCTGGCAGCCCAGAGAGCACCTGGGCTGTAGCAAGAGCACTGTGGCCAGCAGAGCGAAGGAAGTGATCCTGCCCCTCTGCTCCACACTGCTGAGACCCCACCTGGAGTACTTCATCCAGTGCTGGAACCCCTGGGGTCAAGAGGGCTATGGAGGTGCTGGAGTGTGTCCAGAGAAGGGCCACGAGGATAAGCAGAGGGCTGGAGCTGCTCTGCTGTGAGGAGAGACTGAGGGAGTTGGGGCTGTGCAGTCTGGAGAGGAGAAGGCTCCCAGGTGACCTTCTTGTGGCCTTCCAGGATCTGGAGGAGGCTACAAGAAAGCTGGGGAGGGACTTTTCAGAGTGTCAGATAATGATAGGTCTGGGATGAATGGAACCAAGCTAGAAATGGGTAGATGCAGACTGGATGTGAGGAAGAAGTTGTTCAGCATGAGGGTGATGAGACCCTGAAAGGGGTTCCCCAGGGAGAAGCCTCATCCCTGGAGGTGTTTAAGGCCAGGCTGGCTGAGGCGGTGGCCAGCCTGATCTAGTGTGAGGTGTCCCTGGGCATGGCAGGGGGGTTGGAATTGGCTGATCCTTGTGGTCCCTTCTAACTCTGACTGCTTCTCTGATTCTATGATTTTCTTCTGGAAATGAATGAAAACCACCCAAGCTAAGGTTTACAGGCTTCTTTCTGTTCATCCCCACTGTTCCACCAGGAATTAGGGTGTTGAGAGGATGGACTGCATCAGGGATTTATTTTAAGCATTTCCTGCCTGGCTAGGATAATGTTCTTGTTGAGTGTTGACCTGAGAGGTTCACATGCTCACAGGATATCAGGGATTGGAAGGGATTCAAGGAAACCATCCAGTTCAACCCTCCTGCCACAGCAGGACCATACAATCTAGCTCAGGTCACACAGGAACACATCCAGACAGGCCTTGAAAGGCTCCAGAGAAGGAGACTCCACAGCATCTGGGGGAAGCCTGTGCCAGTGCTCTGGGACCCTTCCAGTCAAGAAGTTCCCCCTTGTGTTGAGCTGGAACCTTCTGTGCTGCAGCTTCCATCCATTGCTGCTCAGTGATCGTTTCTAGCAAATCTCTCAGCCTAGAGCAGAAAAGGGGAGACCTTAGAGCTGCCTGCCAGGACCTGAGGGGTGCTACAGGAAGTCTGCAGAGGGACTTTTCATAAGGGTTGTCTACAGATAGGAGAAGGCTGAATGGTTTGAAGCTGAGGCAGAGCAGGCTTAGACTGCATCGTAGGAAGAAGTTCTTTAGCACTGGAAGAGACTCCCCAGAGAGGCTGTGGAGTCTCCTTCTCTGGAGCCTTTCAAGGCCTGTCTGAATATGTTCCTGTGTGACCTGAGCTAGACTGTATGGTCCTGCTCTGGCAGGGGGACAGGACTGGATGATCTCTTTGAGTCACTTCCAACCCCTAACATCCTGTGATACTGTGACTGAGCCCTTGTTGACAAGAAGATGCTTTAGGGTAAGTGAGGAATCTGTCTAGGCTGGTTAGAAGTGCAGTAATCAATTGAAGAGGTCAGCATGAAGACTGTAAATACTCTGTTAGGCAGCTTCAAGGGAAGTGGAGAGATGTGTCTCAAAGGATTCTTTGTAAACAACTGCAGCCACCCAAACAATCCAACTTTATTGCCCTGAGTCAGGCCTCTTCTGCTCAAATTCCCAGCAGTTTCGTTTCTTCCTAGGCTCCTGTCATCTCATAAATATGATAATTAGAAAACTAATGACTCTTCTTACTCCTTTTCAGTTCTCACCCCAGCCAGACCCTGCTCCTAGAACAGACACATCTTTAATTGTGATGTGTTTGTGCCTTACATAACTCACCTGTGATGTTTTCTTTCTGCATATTCAAGAGGCATTGGGAACCAACACAGATCCTGGGCTGCATCCAGAGGAGTGTGGCCAGCAGGGCAAAAGAGGGGATTCTGCTGCTTTACTCTGCTCTGATGGGACCTCATCTCCAATATTCTGTTCAGGTCTGGTGTACCCAGCAGAAGAAGGGCACAGAGCTGGTAGAGCGAGTCCACAGGCCACAAAGATGATCCAAGAGCTGGAGCAGCTCTGCTCTGGGGACAGGCTGAGGGAGCTGGGGGTGTGCAGCCTGCAGACGCCAGGGAGACCTTAGAGTTTCCAATAGAGCTTCTAATAGCTAAAAGGATCCTGCAGGAAGGCTGC
>WAAF01002134.1:367769-420005 GCA_013400475.1 Tricholaema leucomelas | reverse complement strand
GGCTCATGTTGAGCTTCTTGTTCACCAGCACACCCAAGTCCCTCTCCTCAGAACTGCTCTCCTGCCACTCCTGCGCAGCCTGAATCTGTGCTTGGGATTGCCTCGACCCAGATGCAGGACCTTGCACTTGGTCTTGTTGAACCTCACCTCTCCAGCCTGTCCAGGTCCCTCTGGCATCCCTTCCCTCCAGCATGTCTGCTGCACCACACAGCTTGGTGTCATCAGCAAACTTGCTAAGAGTTCATTGAGTGCCACTGTCCATGGCACTGACAAAGATGTTCAACGAGACTGGTCCCAGGACCAGTAATGTAAAGGCTGTAACCAAGATTAAAAAATGTTAAAAGCTATCATCAGACTGATGTTGCTTTTATCAAATATTGGGCAGTCTTTTATCTACCAAACTTAGGAACGTTGCCATTTTTAGGGATTCAGCCTCACTGTCACTGATTTGTCTTTCCTTTCTTACCTGTTCCATTATTTTTGTATTGAATTGTAAATTGTCTTTTAGATTATTTGTGGTTTACTGTTCTTCAGTTCTGTAATTTCACAAGCTTGGGGAGCTGGTCTTTGAAAGTTACATTCTTAGAAGCCTAAATGTAAATGTATTACTCCAGAAGTTTGGCTACTCCCATCTTTTTCATATTTGTTATTACAAAAAAAAGTGTAGAGCTGAGCAATACCTACTCTTTTGTAGCTTCTTTGTATGATTCTATGTGTCTTAATTTGAATGGCTGTATATCTTTCCAGTTAAACCTAAAACATCCCAGAGATGAGTGTTCTAGGAAGTTCTTCACCATGAGTATGCTGAGAGCCTGGAATGGGTTGCCCAGGGAGGTGGTTGAGGCCCCGTCCCTAAAGGTGTTTAAGGCCAGGCTGGCTGAGGCTGTGGGCAGCCTGCTCTAGGGTAGGGTGTCCCTGCCCATGGCAGTGGGGTTGGAACTGGATGATCCTTGTGGTCCCTTCCAACCTTGATTCTATGATTCTGCCCTGTTACTGTTCTTTACGCCTGTGCAGATTTATCGCCCTCTAGGGGGGTGTTAAGAAAGTGAATGTTGATTTAGTGCTAAGTGAAAAGAAATCACCTCCTTTTTGCAGTGCTGTTTGTTTCAATCCTCCTTTTCTTCTGTTTGCAGATGGATTATCTCCTGTATCTCGTTTCTTGTGCTACCTCCTACCTCTGTAGAACTGCTTATAGCAGCAACTTCTATTAACGAGACTCCCAAAACATGTAGCTGGATGTCTGCATTTTAATGAACACTTGTGGCTCTGGCTGATCATTTCAAACTTATATGATAGCAGACTTTTTTTAACTCTATTTTGTTTTGTGCTGTGTATAGTAGGCTTATTTTTTAATTAACTTAAATTATTTAGTAGTTTGATACTATATAAATGAATTAGAGCAAATTGTAAGTCAAGTGTCTTGGCCACTCTAATGCTTATTAAATAATTTAATATCCTGAACCATTCCATTTAACAAAATAATCATTTTATACAGTATGTTTATGCTAAACCAGCATGTAAAATACCACGTTTTGAGCAAAGTCTTAAATTAATGTTAAATGGCTCTAGTATTTTTAATCATTTAGTGGAAATCCTAATTTTCTTGGAGCTGAAATTAACCATGTTGTGAAATTTCATAAAGGCTTTTTTTTAACATGAATTAAAACTAAGCACTGAATACTGAATTCACATTTAACTGTTCTATTACCAGTAATAAATGAAGATAAATCTGCCTAATAATTAAACTTAAACTGGCAGTTCACTGTATGTACTATGTACATGTGTTTCCAAGCATGTACTATGTGTTTCCAAGTATCAGAATCAGATATTTAACCCTACTATAACTTTATTTTTCTATCCAAGTTTGACACAAACAGCTTTTATTTTTTCCTCTTCTACATTTAAAAGGTGTTCAGTAGTAGTGTTTTGGTTTGGTTTTTTTTTTTACCAATTCAACTCTTCAATTTTAGGGTTTTAAAAACTTAATAAAAAGCCAAATATTTTTTGCATGTACTAATATTTAGTGTTATAACTCCATTGAAACCAAACTGCACAGCAATCAAAAATGTCAAAAAGACCTCAAATTCATGTTTTTATGGGAGCACCCAGTATTCCAAGCCCACCTGAGGCATCAGGGCAAAGTAGCTCAGTAGCTACTGCTGAAAAATGGAGAGAACTTCACTGCTTGTGTGATACACATAGGCTGCTGTCTGGAAAAGTCCAGGATGCTGACCACTTAGTGTTTCAGGCAGAAAGGTCTGCAGTCACACCAACTCCTACAAATGAGGAAAGCTATCAGCAGTCTGGACAGGAGACATTAATGGCAGCAAAAGGTCTGACATCTCTTGTACCTATGGCAATAACTTGTACCAGTGCACATAAAAAGACTGTGTGTTTCATTGATAGTCAAATGTCTAAAGATGGCTGCTCACATGCAAATGTAAATCAAGCTACGGACCAACACCTACAAAACTTTGCAGTGTCAGCTAGACAAAATGAACAACCACATGGCTGTTTTTCAGATCTCATGGAAAGAAAAGCCAGTCCTTTTGAAGCTAACAGCTCTGATATTTCTCATTTGGTTGCCTGTACTAAGCAGATTAGCATACATCGAAGCTCTGTTGTACAGGGTGTTCAATCAGATCATATAAGTAATCAGCCTGATCTAAGTCAGTGTTTTGATCTGCCTTTCCTCCAAAATCAAGAGTCAAAACCAAAAAGAGAAGCAAGTGGTTGTTTAGACTTTGCAGTGTCAACAGAGACTGAATTTTGTAGCGTAATGACTTTGAGTCAGATGGCTGTTTTGACGCAGAGTCAGAATGATATGCAGAAGAGAGTCCTAAAGCTATCAGGAACAGAAGCTGGGAAAAAAACTGAAGAAAGGCACAGTGATGGCTTCCAGTTTGATTCTGATGTTGGAACATGCTCTAATGTGGCTGGAAATGAATGTAAGGAAGTGTATACAAGCTCCCTTGAACTTTTCAGCTCTGAGTGTGATAGGAAAAATACATGCATTGAAGCTACAAAGCAAGAAGGAAGTGCTCAAGAAAATACAGTGAAGGCTCAAGAACTTAATGTTCCTGTTGCACAATTTGTAAATGAAATCCATATTGAACCACTGAACTCAGGAATACTGTGCTCTCAAGTAGACAGTTGTCATAAGAGCTCTTCTAAGAGAGCACACAATTATGAAGATTCCTTTCCTAGTTTTCACTCAACACTTAAAAAGGATCTGAAATCAAAGAGAGCTAAACTGAATTCTTCTCCAGCTGGTCCTGGGATGAAAGTGGCTCAAGAGAAGACAACAGAGTTCAAGAAACTTCAAAAGAAACTATCACTACTGAAGAACTGCTGCTGCAAAAATCAAAAGTACAATGTTTTGGTCACAATAGTGCATCCTTGTCATATCAAAGAAGTGCAGGTGAAGAGTAGACCAAAGTCTTCATCTAAAGTTCCTGTAGCAACAATTGTAGTTATTGACCAGTCAGGAGTTGAAAGAAAGGTGGTGTTGTGGCAGGGTGCTGCATTTTGGTCACTCACCGTATTTCCTGGGGATATCGTACTGCTTACAGGTAAGAATTCCCTTTTCTGCCTATTTAAAATACCTATCTAAAGTAGGACTCTTTGTAAACAGTAATTTGGACCTCTAGCTATGCATTTGTAGGTATCTTTCTTAAGTCACTTGCTTTACCCAACATCACTTTGAATCCTCTGTCATCCTGCCAGTGGAACTTTGTGCATCTCTTGTGTGTAGTCTTTGGTCTTAAACACAGCACAGCTCACTGTAGCAGTGCCATTGGTAGTCAGAGATGTTGAGGTGCTGGAATGTGTCCAGAGAAGGGTGACAAAGCTGGTGAAAGGCCTGAAACACAAACCCTGAGAGGAGAGGCTGAGGGAGCTGGGGTTTTTAGCCTGGAGAAGAGGAGGCTCAGGGGTGACCTCATTGCTGTCTACAACTACCTGAAGGGAGGTTGTAGCCAGGTGGGGTTGGTCTCTTCTGCCAGGCACCCAGCAATAGAACAAGGGGACACAGTCTCAAGTTGTGCTGGGGGAAGTATAGGCTGGCTGTCAGGAGGAAGTTCTTCAGAGAGAGAGTGATTGGCATTGGAATGGGCTGCCCAGGGAGGTGGTAGAGTCACCATCCCTGGAGGTGTTCAAGAAAAGACTGGATGGGGCACTTAGTGCCATGGTCTAGTTGATTGGATAGGGCTGGGTGATAGGTTGGACTGGATGATGCTGGAGGTCTCTTCCAACTTGGCTGATTCTGTGATTCTATAGGTGTATTCTGAACCTGTCAGTGTTTTAAAACATCTCTCTGTTCCTGGAAGGTACAAGTGCTACTACAAACCAGATACCCTGGTTACTTGATTTATAGGCTATTCTCTGCTGTTAGACCAGAAAATTGTGATATGTTCAGTCTCAGAATAAGAAACACTTTTCCTCCTGTGAAGGCCTTTGTAGCTTACTAGTAGTATGTTCATATGGCTCATGGTGTTAATTAATAACTGACATAAGCTGCAGATAGATAAAATGCTGTTTGTGGTTTACCTTTTTACAATGCATTAACTGATGATGAAGATTCCTCCCAGTAAATTCTTTGTGCTGTTTGACACCCAACAGGAGCAAGCACCTCTTTATGAGAACACATTTCAAGAAAGAGAATAAATACAGTGCTGTAAAAACAGTATCATTACTGATTCAGATCTGGAGTTGATCAGACTCTGATAACAGTCTGTCCATTGAGGCTGGGGAAGGAGTGGCTGGAGAGCTGCCTGGCGGAAAGGCATCTGGGGGTGTTGGTGGACAGCAGGCTGAACATGAGCCAGCAGTGTGCCCAGGTGGCCAAGAAGGCCAGCAGCATCCTGGCCTGGATCAGAAATGGTGTGAGCAGCAGGAGTAGGGAGGTGATCATGCCGCTGTACTCAGCACTTGTGAGACCACACCTCCAGTACTGTGTCCAGATATGGTCACCACAGTACAGGAGGGACATTGAGGTGCTGGAGCAGGTGCAGAGAAGGGTGACGAGGCTGGGGAGGGGTCTGGCAAACATGGCCTATGAGGAGCGGCTGAAGGAACCGGTGTTGTTTAGTCTGAAGAAGAGGAGGCTGAGAGGGGTCCTAATTGCCCTCTGCAACTACCTAAAAGGAGGTTGTAGTGAGGCTGGAGCTGGTCTCTTCTCCCAAATTACTAATGATAGGACAAGAGGAAATTGTCTCAAGTTGCATCAGAGGAGGTTTAGGTTGGATGTTGTGAGGAAGTTGTTTACTGAAGAGGTGGTCAGGCACTGGAACAGGCTGCCCAGGGAGGTGGTGGAGTCGCCACCCCTGGAGGTGTTTAAAAAGAGTGGATGTGGCGCTTGAGGCTATGGTCTAGCGTTTAAGGTTGCTGGAATAAAGGTTGGACTAGGTGATCCCGGTGGTCCTTTCCAACCATAGCAATTCATAGTGGTTAGTCCACCTAGTCCTGTCACTCCCTGATATCCTGAAAAGTCCCTCCCCAGCTTTTTTGTAGGCCCCCTTCAGATACTGGAAGGCCACAGGAAGGCCACAAGGAGGCCACCTGGGAGCCTCTTCTGCAGACTGAACAGCCCCAAATTCACAGTCTGTCCTCACAGCAGAGCTGCTCCAGCCCTTTGATCATCCTCGTGGCCCTCCTCTGGACATGCTCCAGCATCTCCACATTCTTCTTGTAATAGGGGCTCCAGAACTGGATGCAGTACTCCAGGTGGGGTGTCACCAAACAGAGTAGAGGGGGAGAATCACCTCCCTCACCCTGCTGGCCACACTTCTGATGCAGCCCAGGCTCTGGTTGGCCCTTGGGGCTGCAAGTGCACCCTGCTGGCTCATGTTGAGCTTCTTGTCACCAGCACCCCCAAGTCCCTCTCCTCAGGGCTTCTCTCCAGCCACTCACTGCCCAGCCTGTACTTGTGCTTGGGATTACCTCGACTCAGATGCAGGACCTTTCACTTGGTCTTGTTGAACCTCATGAGGCTGGCTTGTCCTGATCAGGTTCTGTATGATGGTTCTATAGTCAAGAGAAGTATGATACACTTCAATGTTGTTAATACAGGAGTTGATGAAGTTACATTTTTTTTTTTTCCTTGCAGATGTAATAATGTATGAGAATACTTGGTGTGGAGAAATCATGCTGCAGTCTACGTTCACCAGTCAGCTACTGAATCTTGGCAACTATTCAGCTCTCAATCCAGAAGAATGTAAGATAGTGCATAATTTAATATATCACTTAGAACTTTATGAAACAGAAATACCACAGTAGATTATCAGGTAGTGTTTTACTGGCAATGTTTCATACGCTGGATAAAATGGAGATGTGAGATACAAAACCCTATAAGAAATTGACAAGAGCACTTTGTGGGCAAGGTGTGGGATGTGGTCCTGATGATTTCAGATAGACACATGGAATTTATGGTAAAAATGGCTGCTTATCTGTCAAACCTCTGAATTCTGAAAAAGGGAATTCCTAGAGCTTAGTTTAAGAGTAATTGTTGTCAAAGTTTTGCTTTTGACAGTGTAAATATGTACCAGTTGATACAATCTTCTCTTTTAAATATTTCTATTATTTTTCAAGGGTGTCCCTTTTAACTTTTGTGGTTTTTCATATCAGTTTATGCTGTAGTGGATGGCAGTGTTCTTCATGGCTTGTTGGCATACATCTCCTCGGAATTTCCACATTTTGGAGACATTCCTCCAAGACAAGTTCAGAGACTGGATAATGTTCAGTATGTGCAGCTAGACCAGCTGCAGCCAAATATATTGGTTCACTCAGTCCTGAAAATTATCAGCATTACCATATTAACAGGTAACTTTGTGCACTGGACTTCAACTTCTGAAACTTCAATAGCAGAGAAAATTTAAACAGTCATTCTGAGGGGCAATTCTGGTTTGTGGCCCTTAGAGCTAGATTTCTAGCTCAGACAGAGGAGAGAGGTGAACATTCTAGGGATAGGTCATATAATGGCAACAATGGATAAGTTAATTTAATTTCATTGGAGCATCAAGAGCTTTATGTCTAGAAGCACAGCTTGTACCTTCCCCTTGCTGCTTCTGCCACTTCGTCTGCTCCCTCTGCTATCTTCCGTCGCTGCTGTTTTGGCTGCTGCTGCTTTGCTGCTTTGCTGCTTTGCTGCTTCTTGACCCCTTCCCCATCTTCTTTAAGGTTATTATATTTCTCTAGTAGTTTATTTCTCCTTATACTATTATATTTAAACTGTAAGAAATACAGCTTTATCTTTCCCTGACTTTCCAAAGAAAAATCTGTGTTGTGGTGGGTTTGTTCTACTGGGGGAGGGATCCACCCTAACCCAGGACATGGTTATTTCTCAGTCTCTACACCAGTGTTTGACGTAGGAGTCACAACTAAAACCTTTGTAATGATCTATTTATGGGGAGGGCATAGCAGTTTGAGAAATGGAGTTAGAGACAGGAAGGAAATAACGTCTGGAGTCAGCAGCTGAAAAAAGGTTACTGCACACTTCAGCTGATAAATTGCAAACATGTCTGTGTGAGTAGCATAGAATCAACCAGGTTGGAAGAGACTTCCAAGATCATCCAGTCCAACTTATCACCCAACCCTGTCCAATGAACTAGACCATGGCACTAAGTGCCTGATCCAGTCTTTTCTTGAACACCTCCAGGCAGTGGACACTGAAAATGTGTTCCTACTCACTGAGGGGTTGATGTTTTCACTAAGGAGTGAATGCTCGGCACAGACTGCATCTACTAACGGGTTGATGTACCAGTGAGATTACTTGGGCATCTCCACAGCTCCAAACAGTGTGGTACTTCATCTGCAATTAGGTGGAGGAGAATTGGAGAAATGCATGTGTACAGTATAGTGTTGGGAGGAGGAATGGCAGCAGTGATATGTTAGGAATGTGGGCTCAGTCCTTTCCAGGAAAGGACAGCAGTGTGTCTAGCAGGAGTGCTGAGAAGAGATACTGCACTTAAGGTGAAGGAACTGAAGTATGGTTTGTTGGGTTCTTTAGTGGACTTTGAAATTTGAGGTAGTTAAATACTACTGCTCCCACCTGGAAAAGGAGTCTCCCTCTCTTTTCTCTCCATAACCATTTTGATTTATCTTTTCTTTACAATATCATTATTTCTCAGTGCTTATCTTCAAGTGTTGCCCAAATTCAGTCAACCTGAACTGTCACTTTATGTTAAGATAAAAATTTTACCCATGGTGTCAATATTGTGTTTATTCATTACAAGTGAACAAATGTGAAGACAAATATCTTCATAATTTATTGCTGTGTGTAAATCTCTTAGACTGTTAGTGAAGTAGTTCTTGTTCAAATACTATTAATGAAAAATGCTGTATTTGTACTGTGCTACTGACACAGACAGTGTTGTAGAGTGTTTGTACACTCTAGCTGTAGTGTGCTTGTATGTCACTATAGTTTTCTTCTACGTGAAAGCCTTTAGAGAAATGTTTCTCTCAATGTATTCCACAGAAGTTGCAGAAACTTGAACTTCCAGTTCTGCTGGTACGTTGCTGAGAGATTCAGTACAATTCCTTTACACTTACACCAGTCAGGATGAGTGGGAGCTTAAAAATGTTCAGAGGGATATGTCCAGTTGCCAAGTATTTAGGTGGATAAAGGTAAATTAGTGTACTTTATGCATTTCCTTACACTAGGTTTGTATTGCTGAAGAAGTCTATTTGCATTCTGTCCTGAAAAACTGTCAGGTGTATTCTTGTTTCCTTGTAGTTATACCATAAAATACAGTAGCAGCACGACTTTATCTTAAGATAGAGGTATGTGGAGTTTGTGTTTATATGCTTTTAAGTCCTGTAATTTCAAACTTTTCCAGAATCTCTCTATAGCTACAGGGGTGGCAACCAAAGGAAGATAATTCTAACAGTAGAGCAGAACAGAGATCAACACTACAAGATGGTGCTGTGGGGAGCAGGGGCTGCCTGGTGCCCTCAGATTCAAAGGAAAAAAGGTATAAACTTCATACCTATAGATAGCTGTTAAGAACTTTTGTGGTGCTATTCATGTCTGTGAAATACTCAGCAGGTAACATTTTTTTCCATTCAACCTTTAAAGGGTAAGATATGGTAACTGATTTTACCATTTGTCTTCTGTTTAGAAGCAGTGCCATCAGCAAGACAATTTCTTAGGATCATAGAATCAACCAGGTTGGAAGAGACCTCCAAGATCATCCAGTCCAACCTATCACCCAGCCCTATCCAATCAACCAGACCATGGCACTAAGTGCCTCATCCAGGCTTTGCTTCAACACCTCCAGGGATGGGCTACTTCACCACCTCCTGGGGCAGTCCATTCCAATGTCAATCCATCTCTCTGGCAAGAACTTCCTCCTAACATCCAGCCTAGACCTCCCCCAGCACAACTTGAGACTGTGTACCCTTGTTCTATTACTGGTTGCCTGGCAGAAGAGACCAACCACCACCTGGCTACAACCTCCTTTCAAGTAGTTTTAGACAGCAATGAGGTCAGCCCTGAGCCTCCTCTTCTGCAGGCTGCACACCCCCAGCTCCCTCAGCCTCTCCTCACAGGGCTGTGCTCCAGGCCCCTCACCAGCTTTGTCGCCCTCCTCTAGACACATTCCAGCACCTCAACATCTCTCTTGAATTGAGGACCCCAGAACTGGACACAGGACTCAAGGTATGGCCTGACCAGTGCTGAGTACAGGGTCAGAGTAACCTTCCTTGTCCTACTGGCCACACTGTTCCTGATGGCTCTCTTGGCCACCTGGGCATGCTGCTGGCTCATGTTTGAATGCAGTCACTTGAGAAGACTGAAAAGGCATGAGTGAAAATTGTATATAGATACAAGAAGCATCGGTGCCCAGTTATGTAACTACAAAAAGCCAAACTTGAGTGCTAACTATGCAGTCAGCTTTGAGTTTTCCTTATTGGTTTTGAATTAATTGCTGAGTGTTTTTTCTACTTCTGATTTTCACTCTGTTTTCCACCTTACTGCAGTGAACAGGTTTTATATCCTAATGATCTTACTATTGAGTCTGGCTGTAACTGACTAAATCTTCTCTTCAATAACTGCACAGTCTGTTTTAGCAGTGACTACTGCTGAATTTTGGTTTTATTCCTGGCTTTGTTCTTTTAAAATAAGTGAAACAAGCTTTTTTTGTTAACTTGGTTAAGTGCATTCATTGATTGGAAAGGCAAGCTCTTAAGTAAATTCTGTATTGCTTAAGTAGATACCTTAAACTTTTTGTATCATGCAAAATAGAAGCCAGAAAGGTTAAACAACTTTTTTTTAGTGAATATTTACCTATTTAATGCAGATGTTCTGAAGCTGATTTAATAACACAAAGATTGGGGTTTTTTTTCTTCCAGACATTGCCAGCTTTCTCTTCTTGACAGTGTTAATACCTGAAGGGAAGTTGTAGCCAGGGGTTGGTCTCTTCTGCCAGGCAACCAGCAACAGAACAAGGGGACACAGTCGCAAGTTGTGCTGGGGAAGGTCTAGGCTGGATGTTGGGAGGAGGTTCTTCAGAGAGAGAGTGATTGGCATTGGAATGGGCTGCCCAGGGAGGTGGCGGAGTCACCATCCCTGGAGGTGTTGAAGCAAAGCCTGCATGAGGCTCTTAGTGCCATGGTCTGGTTGATTGGATAGGGCTGGGTGATAGGTTGGACTGGATGATGTTGGAGGTCTCTTCCAGCCTGGTTGATTCTATGAATAAATTTCGATATTAGTTTATTTTTCAAGAAGTTGAATTGCCTGCAAAGTTGAATTCAGTACAAGTGAAAAGAAGAATCATCATCATTCTGTTATGGGATGATTCATGCCAGGTTTATAGGGAAAGGGGACACCATACATGTCATCAGGCTTGAAATGAAGTTGCCGGAGATGACCATATGACAACATCTTGATCATATTTTTTTCACCCTTAGTCTTGTAACTGACCTTGGCTTTTTGTAAGTGAAATAAGGTAT
The DNA here is from genome assembly GCA_013400475.1 of Tricholaema leucomelas. NCBI lineage: Eukaryota > Metazoa > Chordata > Aves > Piciformes > Lybiidae > Tricholaema lacrymosa > Tricholaema leucomelas. The sequence continues at coordinate 409,058 of WAAF01002134.1, read as the reverse complement.
TGAAAGTAAACTCTCTTCTCTTGCTTTTTTGTTCTATAGATCACCTATGGGACTTCAAATATCTTCTGGTCCGGTGTAGTTCTGTATCGGGTGACTTCGAACTGCACACAACTCCATGGTCATCCTATGAGTGCTTATTTGATGATGACAAAAGGGCAGTTGAATTTAAAGAACAGTTTCAGAAAAGCAAACTATCTTGCATGCAGGTGACAAACCTCTCTGCACATTTGGAGGAAAAATGCTCAGGTAAAGTTATCTCTATCAGTGTGATGTCTATAGCAGTGTGTAACTAAACCAGAGAGGTGCTCAAATCAAGTGAAATACTTCTCATTTTTTAAAGTTAGCACAGTACTGGAAGTCTAAATTTATTCTGTATATTGCTGCTCAGTACCTAACCAAACTGAATACAGCCTTCATTTAGTGAGCCCAGAGGTGAAGCAAGTGTAATAGTGAAATACTTCTCATTTTTTAAAGTTAGCACAGTACTGGAAGTCTAAATTTATTCTGTATATTGCTGCTCAGTACCTAACCAAACTGAATACAGCCTTCATTTAGTGAGCCCAGAGGTGAAGCAAGTGTAATAGTGAAATACTTCTCATTTTTTAAAGTTAGCACAGTACTGGAAGTCTAAATTTATTCTGTATATTGCTGCTCAGTACCTAACCAAACTGAATACAGCCTTCATTTAGTGAGCCCAGAGGTGAAGCAAGTGTAATTATGTATTCCCTTGCAAAGATAGCTTTGGCACATAGAAAGAAATGTTGCCCTTTGTCTGTGCCAAACAACCCAGCAATGATGTGATTAGTCACTGAAAGGTGGTCAAATAGTATTTCTCCAGAAGTGGAATTCCCTAAAGCAAGAGTAAAATAGCTAATATTGTTGAAAACTTCTTACAAAGGAATAAACATTTTAGACAGTTGTTTCCTTCCAGATCAGCCTAGAACATTGCTAAGGCTGGTGTTAAGCATTATGTTAATCAATAAAGTTGGTGTTGCAGCATTCAATTCTAGTTTATGTATTAATAGTGGAAAGCTAATTTGTTCAAGGTATGCTTGAACAAGTGTCTCTGAATTGGTGTAGGAGAAAAGCAATGAAGTTTGCATAATTCTGATCTCTTGATGTCTTACTTGTGGCATCTTTAACAGTAGTATCTGAAAATGTGGTACTTGTATACCCTTTGAAATAATGTTTAGCCACAGTGGTTTTTCACTGCACAAATCATCTCTCAAAAATATGATCATTGGCTACTAAAAGGGAAAAATAGGAAGTTGTATAGATAGATGATTCAAAACTGAAACTGTTGTAATCCTTGCTTTTGCTTCCAGATAAAAATAAAAGCAAATGTAGATTTGACTGAAACTGTTTCTGCAGGGGTGTTTCAAGTGAGAGCCCACATCTTGGAAATGAAGTTTACCGTTTCAACTGGGCAGTACAAACAACTTACTTTCGGTGCTGATACTTCGCTGGAGTCCGTTTTAGCTTCTCTGCCTATGATTACATATTCAGGTTGTGCTAAATGTGGTTTGGAACTGCAGACAGATGAGAACATGATCTACAAACAGTGTGTTAGATGTTTGCCGTACAACGAAGTAAAAACATTCTACAGGTAAACAAAACCAACGGGTACTGTTAGGGGAGTAAGCTACAGCTGTCTCTCTTTTCTTTTCCCCCACATCTAAAATTCTGTATTTAGGGTGTGGTTAGCAATTCCTACTTTACCAGTGTGTTTTCAAGGAGTTGTTCTTGAGTTGCTGTATGATGTCATTTCTTTAGAGGTGATACTCTTCACTTAAAAATTTTAGTACTTTAACTACTACATTATGCTGTAACAAGGTTTACTTAGTACTTTGTAGAGAAAGGTGGAGTAGAAGCTTGAGGATCAAAGGAAAACTACTTAAGTGTTTTGTTTTGGCCGAAGTTTGAAATCGTGCAACCGTATTTTTAAACTGCTTTATCAACTTCAGCCTGTCGTCGATAGACAGAGAGCAGAGCTACTAAGTTACCAGCAGAGGGCAGTGTGAGACAAGATGTCCATGCGCACGTAAGTCGAGAAAATAAACAGGTCCAGCCCATGTAGGAGTAGCATTATCTGGTAATTCACAGAGAGTGAGTGATAAGGTCCCCTCTAAGTCTCCTCTTCTGTGAATACAGAGCAGTTTCAGCATCTGATTCTTTCCACTCTCCAGTATCCCTGCTGGGAGCTCAAACACATGCCTTAAAGCTGCTCACACCAAAAGCAAATGACAGAGCATCTGCAGGTGTATGGAAGAGGCATAGCCTGGCAGTATGCTGCCTTAAAGTTTTAGTAACACTTCATCAGGAGAAAAAAAGTTCTTAACCCAGGTATTTGGTTCCAACAAATTAACCCTTCCTCCAAGTGATTAAGTGCTTAACTTTCATGATAGCCACAATATGTATGTGGTAATACTACTAGCACAAGTATCAACTTACAAGCTCTACAGGATTGCAGGATGTTAGGGGCTGGAAGGGACACAAGGAGATCATCGAGTGCAATCCCCCTGCCAGAGCAGGACAATACTATCTAACACAGAGCACACAGGCCTTGAAAGTCTCCAGAGAAGGAGATCCCACAACCTCTCTGGGGAGCCTGTTCCAGTGCTCTGTGACCCTTACAGTAAAGAACTTCCCCCTTGAGTCGAGGCAGAACCTCTTTTGCTGCAACTTACACCCATTGCTCCTTGTCCTGTCACAGGGAGCAAGTGAGCAGAACCTGTCCCCCCTCTCTTGGCCAGCCCTCAGATATTTATAAACATTTACCAAATCCCTTCTCAGTCTTCTTTTCTCCAGACTAAAAAGTCCCAAGTCTCTCAGCCTCTCCTCATCAGGCAGTGCCCTCCAGTCCCCTAATCATCCTCATAGCCCTCCACTAGACTCTGTCCAGCAGATCCCTGTCCCTCTTCAACTGGGGAGCCCAAAACTGAACACAGTATTCAAGATGGGGGTCTCACCAGGGCAGAGTAGAGTGGGAGGAGAACCTCCCTTGACCTGCTGGACACGCTCTTCCTAATACACCCCAGGATCCCATTGGCCTTCTTGGCCACAAGGGCACATTGCTGTGCCATGGATGTTATCCACCAGGACCCCCAAGGTCCCTCTCCACAGGGCTGCTTTCCAGCAGATCACCTCCCAGCCTGTACTGGTGTAGTTTATTATTCCTCCCCAGGTACAGGACTCTGCACTTGTTCTTGTTGAACCTCATTTAGTTCCTCTGTGCCAGCTCTCAGTCTGTCCAGGTATCTGTGGATGTCTGCACAGCCTTCAGCTGTATCAGCCAAGCCTCCCAGTTGTTTAATTCTTAATTTTCTCTTGGGCTTTTGAAATGCAAGTATCATAGCAAAGACATGTAAATAGGAAAGACTGAGACAGTCATAAAATTCCTGGAATTGGAGTGTGTATATGTATATATTTTCTACCTAAATTATTTATGCAATTAGTCCTGAACTATTTCATAGCAAGCTTAGTGAGCAATTACTTAAGCAAAATTTCTGGAAGTATTACTAAGAAGTATAGTAGGTAACTTTTAAAAGTCTTTTGTTTTCTCATCTAGACCTGCTTTGATGACAGTAGAAGATGGAGGATATGAAGTTTACGTTCATGTGGCATCTGAGTTGATGGAAAAAATCTTCCTCAATATTCCTGCTCACTGGCTCAAAAGATTAGTAGGTCAGGTACCATTAATTACTTAACATAGAAACAAGCTCCCAGTTCAGAACTGGGATGAGATTGTTCTGGAAATATGGTGATTGCTCATGGTATTAAACTTAAAAAGAACATCTATCTCAGGACACTTCAGTACTCTCACAGGAGGTGAGATGTTACATATGTCTGTGTTATAAGTAGGTATTCAGTAAGTAGATGGATTACTTACATGCAGAATAGTCAAAGCTTCTAGCAGACTGTAGAAATGGCTGACAGCTTCACTGAAGTAGGTAAGGGAGCAGTCGTTCAGACAGGCTTCCCTTGATGCCTCCTGCTGGACTTGTTGAGAGATGTTTTATGTGATTCACAGGTGCTGCAGTTCAACCACAGTCTTAGCACATTGATTTAAGACAATAGTCAGACCAGTAGCTGACTATCTATTCAGATATGGAGCTACACTTCCAGTAATTAACGTAGCTTTCACAGAGGTGGGATTTGAATGTTCGGTGCTGTCGTGAAAGTGAAGACTAAATTGGTTTGTTCTGGCTTTTGCAGTGCCCTCTTCAGATGTAACCTACAGCATGATTGTAGCAGATCTGTGTCACTTGCTGCTAGCAGATAGTGGAGCAACCTATTTGTTGGAAATAAGGAGCCATTTTGTGCTAGATGAAAACAGCTGTCCTTTGCAAGAAGATTTCCATCTGCTAAGTTTTCATCCCGATCTTTGAAGCACTGAGACTGCTGCAGCAACAGAGTTGCAAAGACTATAGGAACACACAGATGGCAAACAGAACTAAAATGAAACAGCTCAAGGAAGCAAGTTCCTTGGAAAACACAAGAGAGGATTTGGGCTTCAATTGAAACCAACAAAACTCTGGTATGGATTATCTGCTGATACTATGTAGCGCTGCTGTAATACTGATGAGTTGTCATCAAGTATGGTTCTATAAATGCATTTGATCTTAAACTCTTCCTTGGCATTCCCCCCCCCACCATCCCCGGAAAAGTACACTAGTGTTGAGAGGAAGATAGCCACAATTCAGTAATACAGTCCAAGAGGAGATGGTTACTGACCTGCTGCACCACCTCAGTGGTGGTGTCAGTTCTCTTTATCGGTTACCTGGATGAAGGGATTGAATGTACCTTCAGTAAGTCTGCAGGTGACACTAAATTGGGTGGGAGTGATGATCTGCTTGAAGGCTCTGCAGAGGGATTTGGACAGGCTGGATTAATGGACTGAGGTCAGTTGTGTGAGATTTAGTAAGACCAGATGCTGGGTCTTACACTTGTCACAGCAGTGCTACAGGCTTGGGACCTCAAGGATCATCCAGCTCCAACCCCCTGCCATAGGCAGGGACACCTCCCACTAGAGCAGGCTGCTCAAGGCCTCATCCAGCCTGGCCTTAGATGCCTCCAGGGAGGAAGAATCCACAACCTCCCTGGGCAACCCATTCCAGTGTCTTACCACCCTCACTGTAAAGAACTTCCTCCTAACATCCAGTCTAAATCTCCCCTCTTCCAGCTTAAACCCATTCCCCCTCATCCTGACATTACCAGACCTTGTCAATAGTCCCTCCCCAGCCTTCCTGTAGGCTCCCTTCAGATACTGGAAAGCCACTCTAAGGTCTCCTCGAAGCCTTCTCTTCTCCAGGCTGAAGAGCCCCAACTCTCTCAGCCTGTCCTCATAGCAGAGCTGCTGCAGCCCTCTGATCATCTTCGTGGCTCTCCTCTGGACCGGCTCCAGCAGTTCCATGTCCTTCTTGTGTTGGGGGCTCCAGAACTGCACACAGTACTCCAGGTGGGGTCTGAGGAGAGCAGAGTAAAGGGGGAGAATCCCCTCCCTTGCCCTGCTGGCCACACTGCTCTTGATGCAGCCCAGCACAGGGTTGCTGTCTGGGCTGCATGTGCACACTGCCGGCTCATGTTGAGCTTTTCGTCAACCCAGACCCCCAGGTCCTTCTCCTCAGGGCTGCTCTCAGCCATTCACCACCCAGCCTGTATCTGTGCCTGGGATTGCACCGACCCAGGTGCAGGACCTTACACTTGGCCTTGTTAAACGTCATGAGGTTGGCCTGGGCCCACCTCTCCAGCCTGTCCAGGTCCCTCTGGATGGCATCCCTGCCCTCCAGCAAGTCAGCTGTGCCACACAGCTTGGTGTCATCTGCAAACTTGCTGAGGGTGCACTCAATTCCTCTGTCCATATCACTGACAAAGATATACATAGATCAGATTTTTTCCGTGCTATAAATACTTCCAGTACAAACTGCATCTCTTACAGAGGCTGGTAGAAGCTGTAAGGTATGAATTGTTTGTCTGACTAGGTCCTTGCAGATCCTCCCCTGCACTGTTCTCATTTAGGAGGTCAGTTTCCACTGCTTCAGCTGTCCTAAGGCTTCAAACACAGAACTGTTTTCAAAACTGAGTTTGATAAGCAGAGTTGTCAGATGTGTTACAGCAGGTAATAGGACTACTGAACAGCTTTCATCTGCCCTTTCTTGGAAGTGGCTATTTACAATCAAATAACCACCTTTCATTTTGCTAGCCTGGATTCTTATATTTGGGGCTGTTGGTTTTGTAGTGTTGTAAAGCTCTGTGTAAGCTATGTGGTTTTTGTGTAGTGAGAAGTTAGTAATGTTTCTGACCAGTCTGGCAGCAAGAGAGAATTGGAAGGTTTGTTGGATGACTTCAGAGAAATGAATTCTTAGCTGAAGCTTCACAAGATTGCTTATTTCGTTATTTAACTACTGATGTACTGATCAGTCTGGTTCAGATTCCATTGATCAAACAAGTTAATGCAGCTCTGCTTCTCATAGCAATCTTAGTCATCTGATTTAAACCTTAACTATACTCAGAGAAAATACCCAATATTTTTGTCCATCTGAAACAGCTGTGATGGTTTTGTCAGCAAGCATAGAAACAGTGATTGTATGTCAGCAACATAGATTTCCTGATGTGCCAAGATACCTGAGCCTGGTATAAGAAAGCACAGTGACAGCAAAAACTGTGCTCAACACTAGCACCACTGATGTGCAAATGACAAAACAAAGTCTCCAGAATGAGTTAGGTAGCCCTGTGTATAAAGGGAGTGCTGCAGAGTCTCTTCAGAGTGGTAATTGTCCCAGTGTTGAGTCTAGGGCTAGGGAGAAACCGATCCTTGACAGGTCCCCTCATTAATAGATCTTAAATTCTCTCATGAATATTTATGAGCAGGTGCCTGAAAGCAATAATCCCTGCACTGTATGGACTGACACTTGCTGTTGATTTTGGCTGAAATGAGAAGGGAGGAGTTTGGGGTGACTTGTTTTGGTGTGAAGCCACATGGCCGTGGGGCTGACAGAGGTAGCTTTTCCACCTTCTCCATCCCACCATGCTCCAGATCTGAAACCTTGCTGTGAGCTCAGGGCTGGACAAGACAACGATTCAGTTCCAGCACCCGTGGACTGAGGTCTGGCAAAGTCCACCCCCGTGAGGTACCCCCTGCAGATCACAGGGGGTGTGCATGGTGCAGTCTATGGAGACTGCTTTGTCTGGGCGCTTTGGGCCCTGATTGTCGCGTTCCTTCCTTCCAGGTTGGAGCATAAAGAGCACAAGGAGAATATCTGAGAAGCTCCAAGCCCATGGGATGGTGTTTATCCAAAAGATGCCACATGAGCTCATTTGGAGTAAGACTTTCAGTGACTTGCTACACTGGTTGCAAACCAGTTGGGTGGGGAGAGTCAGGCCCCTGCTTGTCCGAGTATGGCTTGCTGTAGTGTGGCACTGCCAGAGGGCATGGGCACCTTGGGAGGCCCCAGCCCCTTCCAGGGCAGGAGTCAGCCCACATGGTCCCCCATGTCCCCACACCAACTTGTGCTGGCATCACCTCAGCTATGTGGCAGCAGCCTGCATGTGCCAGTGTGCTCCAGGTGTTGTATCAGAGAATCATGGAGTCATGGAATGATTTGGGTGGGAAGGAAACTTTAAGGACCATCCAGTCCAACACCTTGCAGTCATCAGGGACATCTGCAACTAGAGCAGCTTATCTGCTAGGTATTCCCCAGTTGATGTGGAGAAGATCCTAAGGTGCAGTTTTGCCACCAGAGTTTTTATAGAATCTTAGAAATTTTTTTGGAGGAAGTTTCTGGCTTCTGTGCCACTGCAGTGTCAAAAACACTAAATTAAAGCACTTGGAAGTGCCACTGTGATGGGAGACTGGAAGCCCTCTGCTGTGAGGACAGGCTGAGAGACTTGGCGTTGTTCAGGCTGGAGAAGAAAAGGCTCCATGGAGACATTCTGGTGGCCTTGCAGTGCTTAAAGGGGCCCTAAGAAAGATGGAGACAGACTTTTGAACAGAGCCTGTTGTGACAAGACAAGGGATGATGAATTCAAAGAGGGAGATTGAGACTGGAGAGAAGGAAGAAATGTTTGACACTGAGGGTGGTGAGAGCCTGGCCCAGGTTGCCCAGAGAGGTGGTGGATTCCCTATCCCTGGAATGACTGCAGGTCAGGTTGTTCAAAGCTCTGAGCTCCAGTTGCAGATGTTTCTGCCGACTGAAGGGGGCTGGACTGGATGAGCTTTGGAGGTGTCTTTAAAGAGATCTGTCTGTGACTGTGATTTTTGGCACACACTAAAAAAACGAGGCAAGAAGGAAGCACATGGGGCAGCAGGCAAGAGGGAGGAAAACAAAATAGAGAACCTAAGCTGGGAACCACTGAAGAGGTTCTTTGAGCCTGAGCTGGGAGGAGAGAGAATGGGAGTGGGACTGTCATTCCAGTGTTGTCACATCCTGGTGGATGCTTGGAGGCAAACCCACCACCCTCCTGCACTGTGGGAGATAAGTCAAAGCACTTGCAATAAACGGCTGATGAGAATGTCAGGAAGGGCCTCTGAGCCCTTTGCTGAACTGTCCATCCATGCTGTCCCCTTCCTCTGAGGGTGTCCCTGCAGGCACCTGAACCCGATTTGATGGGCAGAACCCTCCCATCCCACTCTTTGTCCCTTTGCTCTCCTGGCCCTTCCTAACCCAAGCTAGAAGCAGGCTACACCTGTTTGCTCCACTGTTTTCATAGAATCAACCAGGTTGGAAGATCATCCAGTCCAAAGTAGCACCCAGCCCTGTCCAATCAACCAGACCATGTCACTAAGTGCCTCATCCAGGCTTTTCTTCAACACCTCCAGGGACAGCGACTCCGCCACCTCCCTGGGCAGCCCATTCCAATGCCAGTCAATTTCTCTGGGAAGAACTTCCTCCTAACATCCAGTCTATACCTCCCCCAGCACAACTTGAGGCTGTGTCCCTTTGTTCTGTTGCTGCTTGCCTGGCAGAAGAGACCAACCCCACCTGGCTACAGCCTCCCTTCAAGTAGTTTTAGACAGCAGTGAGATCTGCCCTGAGCCTCCTCTTCTGCAGACTGCACACCCCTGGCTCCCTCAGCCTCTCCTCACAAGGCTGTGCTCCAGGCCCCTCACCAGCTTTGATGCCCTCCTCTAGACACGTTCCAGCACCTTAACATCTCTCTTGAATTGAGGAGCCCAGAACTGGACACAGCACTCAAGGTGTGTCCTGACCAGTGTTGAGTACAGGGGAAGAATAACCTCCCTTGTCCTACTGGTGGCCACACTGTTCCTGATCCAGGCCAGGATGCCATTGGCTCTCCTGGCCACCTGGGCACACTGCTGGCTCATGTTCAGCTACTATCTACCAGCACCCTCAGGTCCCTTTCTACCTGGCTGCTCTCCAGCCATTCTGTCCCCAGCCTGTAGCACTGCTTGGGGTTGTTGTGGCCAAAGTGTAGAACCCTGCACTTAGCCTTGTTAAAACTCACTCCAGAGAACATCCAGAACATTCAGGAATATGTTCCATGTATCAGAATACTTTATTCCCAAATATTTTTCTGTCCTTGAGAGATGAAAATCCACCAATTTGCAGGTGAAAAGCAGCTGTTTGCAAGCTCCAGCAGCACAGTTGGTAGGCACTGGCTGATCTTATTCTCCAGCTGTAGATGCTCAGGGTCAATACCAATTAGGTTTGCAATAGAAGCTGATTAAAAGCAAAGCAGTCCGAGTGGTGAGTGCTCATCTTCATTTCAGATGGGCTTCTCTGAAAGCATCCATCCAGATTTCCCCGGATTTTGCTGCTTCTGTGCAGGACCTTTTGGGAGAAAGATGAGATGTAGCTGCTTTTCTGATGCAGAACAACCCACTAGTGCCTGGGCAGGTGGGTTATCAACAGCCAGGACTGCTCTGTTAGAGTTGGTGGAACTGTTTCTCCCTGGAGTTGTCTCAGCAGAAGGGTGCAGCATTCCCTGAAATGGCTTCTGAAATGATGCTTTGGAATGAAAGATGGAAATTTGAGAGGGCTGAAGCCCTCTGCTGTGAGGCAAGGCTGAGAGACTTGGAGTTCAGTCTGGAGAAGAGAAGGCTTAAGGGAGACCATCTGGTGGCTTTTCAGCAAATAAAGGGGCTGATCAGGAGGACGGGGACAGACTTTTGAGCAGGGCTCTTGTGACAGGACAAGGAGTGATGGTTTGAACATGAAAGGGAAGATTCAGACTGGAGAGAAGGAAGTGATGTTTGACACTGAGGATGGTGAGAACCTGGCAGTGAGCACAAGCTAACCAGTGGCACAGTGTCCACAGGAGGACATGGCAGAGCTGTGGTGCTGGTAGCATCCTTGCTGTGGCAGGGATTGGCTGAACCTTGCCATTTGTGGAGGGCTTGTGTCTAAGAACAGCAGCTGGTGATTGCAGCAACCACGGCTGGCACCATGGTCCCTCTGGCAGAAATGCCACACGGTGTCATGATGGCAAGTGACAGCAGTCATCTGCCTGCCCAGAAAGGGACCGGCAGTGGCCCTGGGGTACATCCTGATGTTCATAGAATCACAGAATACTTTGGGTTTGAAAGGACCTTAAAGATCACCTAGTTCTAATCCACCCACCACAGTTCCATGTCCTTCTTGTGTTTGGTGCACCAGAACTGGACAGAGTACTCAGGAGGGGTCTCATGAGAGCAGAGAGCAGAGCAGAGGGGCAGAATCACCTCCCTCATCTTGCAGGTCACACTTCTTTTGATGCATCCCAGGACACAGCCTTCTGAACATGTTCAGAAGCACGTTTCTGATGATAAGCTGCACATGCTGACAGCTGCCCTTGCAGCAAGCAACAGCCACTGGCCACTATCACCATGGCAGCACCATTCTGGGCTCGTCTCCTCCTGCTTCTCCTCAGGAATGAGAGCTCTCTGTGACGACCAACATCACACAGCTCTTCTTTCCTGCAAGAGCAGTCTGGCGTTAGAACAGGCTGCCCAGGGAGGTGGAGTCACCATCTCTGGAGGTGTTCAAGAAGCACGAAGGGCCTGCAACACATGAGCTATGAAGAGTGTCTGAGGGAGCTGGGGTTGCTCAGTCTGGAGAAGAGGAGGCTGAGGGGAGACCTCATCACTCTCTACAACTACCTGAAGGGAGGTTGGAGTGACGAGGGGGCAGCCTCTTCTCCTCAATGGCAAGCAACAGGACTAGAGGAAATGGTTTCAAGTTGCACCAGGAAAGGTTCAGGCTGGATGCTAGGAAATATTTTTTCACTGAAAGGGTTATCAAACGTAAGAATGGTCTGCCCAGGGCAGTGCTGGAGCTGCCCTCCTGAGTGTGTTCAAGCAGTGTGTGGACCTGGTGCTTAGAGACATGGTTTAGTATTTACCCTTCAGTGCTGGGTCGAAGGTTGGCCTGGATGATCTTTGAGTTCTCTTCCAACCAGATGCATTCTGTGATTCTATGTGGTGCTTCAGGACATAATATAGTGGCTGTAGTAGCTGGGTTATGGTTGAACTCAATGATCTTAAAGGCCTTTTCCAACCTTAATGATTCCGCGATTCTGCAAGCCAGGCTGAAGGCTCTTCCCAGTCCTGGTGCTCCATGTGTTCTTGTCACGTCACTTGTCCTTTTGTGCATGCTCAGGCCTTGAGACATAAGCTCTGACATTCAGGAAAAAAACAAGACCAACCAGAAATCAGAGAAGAGATTACAGATAAAAGGAGCCAGCAGAGACAGAGGAGCAGCTGTCAGGCTGGGCAATGAGTGCTACACAAAGGAGAGGACAAATCTGCTGCAAACAGTGCCCAGGAAGCTAAAGTTGCATGGTGGGGTGTGGGGAGAACTGGGTAGAATTGGGTGGAATTGTGTTTTCTGAAGCAGAGGTGTGAGCTGTGTGGGAATGAGCAATGTTTACAGGCAGAAGACACAGACCCTGTGCTGCCAAGCTCTTTGAACTCCCTGCATTTACCTTTTAGCCCTCCCACATGAAATGGGGACACAGGACCACAGATTGCTTTGGGTTGGAAGGGACCCTAAACATCATCTAGTTCCAACCCCCTGCCATGGAGGTGGATACCTCCTGCCAGACCAGCTTGCTCAAGGTCCTATCCAGCCTGGCTTTGAACACTGGTGGTGCTGGGTTAATAGTTGGACTCTGTGATCTTAAAGGTCTCTTCGAATCTACACAGTTCTATGAGTCTATGAAAGATGTCTGACTTTAGAAACATGACAGTTGTGTCAGGCCCCTGAGCACTCTGATCAACCCTGATGTCCCCAATCGGTCTCACTTGGCCCTCTGACTCCAACCATGCTCAGAACCCCCTTTCAACCCAGCCCAGGGCTGCTGCAGGATACTGGGCTCCAGTCGCACCTAAAGGTTATGGAAGATGTGGCTTACTCAGCCTGGTAACCTCCTGGCTGTGGAGGGGTTTCTGCAAGCAACTGTGTCCATCTCATTCTCATCTTGGTAAGTCAAGCACAGTGTTGCTGAACCACAGAGTGTGTGTTCTGTGCTTGTCCGTTCCCACCTGGCATCTGGACCTTTCAAGCTGTTTTGTCCTGTGCTCTTGCAGCACATGCTGCTATAGGCATGAAGATGGGTGGTCTTTGCTGCTGGGAGAGCAGCTACTGGTTCCACAATGTAGGTTGCTGCACATCAGACCTACAGTGCTCAGAGGCCTTTGAGTCCATGTGCTGTAGTTCTGCAGATCTCAGTCTTAGGGCTGGGTTCTCCTTCCCCTGTTGCTGAGCTTAGTAACAACAAAGCCAACAAAGCTGAGTTCAGTGGATGTAGGAGCTGCATCTTCTGTGAAGTCTTACCAAGAACATCTCCTTTTGGTGGAACTGAGTACCTCCTGTGGAGGTATAAGGGAGACCTTCTACAGCATCTTTCTGCCTCAGGAATGGTGAAGGCTTTCCAGTGATGAATCTCAAGGGAGACCTGGTGATTGAGGCCACCTCCTAGAGCAGGGCTCAGGCTTAGAGTGTGTGTGTGTGTGCCCTGTGGGTGATTGGATGCTTTAGCTGCTGGGGATGAACCTGTCACACAGAGAAGCTTGTTAGTGGCTTCCTGTCTCTGGCTTACCTGCTGCCCTGTGCTGTGAATGGCTGGGCTGATTCTGAGCAGGAATTAACCAAACCAGAGCTACTACTCTTAAAATAGCAAAGGAAAGAGGCAGGATGCTGGGGCCACAGAGGGAGGCTCTTATACAGGTGCTGGGCAGCTTTTTGTACTAGTGATGTTTGCCTTAGTTTCTAAGTTTGATGCCTTTCTACTGGAAGACTTCATTTAATGAATAAATATCTGTTTTTTTAAGTTCTAACAGACAGTATTAAGATTCTTGGTGTCTCTGCTCAGTGCCAGCTCCTCTGAGGATGAGCTGGGCCCCTGCTGTACCTCACCCATAGCTTTGTGGGGTCTTCCTCACAGAACACAAGCCCTGAGAGTTGTCAAGAGTAGCCATGATTCCCAGGGGTCCCAGCACAGCATAGTGCTCTACAGAGAGGAACCATGCTGAAGAGCTGCTTCTCCAACACAAGCTGTGGAGAAGGTCAGTGATCTGCAAAGCCCATCCTGGGCACTGTGCCACCCTTGCGTCACTGCTGATGTATGGCCGTGACTGTCCCCACGAGCAGATGAGCTCAGCTCCACGGCTCATCTCTCATCTTCCTGTCTACCCAGAGACCAAACTGCAAAGTCCATGTGGCTTCACCCCATGGGGCCTGGCCCAGCCAGCTGCGACCAAAACACTGTGCTGCCCCGGACTGGCTCTGTGGTCCAGGGCAACCAGCCCAGGGCATGGGTTGAAGAAGGATGCAGGCTGTCTAGAACAGTTTATGGTATAAAAGGAGCTGACACTGCCCTCTGCCCTGTCCTGGACAGAAGAGGGCAGTTGCTGCTGCCTGTCCCTCAGCAGTGACCTGTTCCTGTCACTGTGTGGGACACATCTCCATGCAGCAGCTGCCCCAGCCCTGTAGCTGGAGTTGCAGCAGCGATGCAGTTGAAGTGCTGCTGACAGCACATCCGTCCTGCCAGAGGAAAAATCCATGTGCTGATGGACTGGAAAACATGGGAGTGGGAGATCTGGCCAGTTTCCCAGTAAGTGACTGTGTGTCTGTGGGCCCCAGCTGCCCCCTGCTCAGCTCCCACCTGGTGAGCAGCAATCTGTCTCCCACGAGCATCGAGATGAGCCTGCTTTGCTGTGAGCTGGCCACCCATGGATGAAATACCTGCTGGCTTCCAGAGCTACTTTTCTGAAGCACAGAGCAGAGGTCTGAGTGCACGATTCCTCTTCTGGCCAGCGGCCAACTGCACCTACCTGTGCCCTGACCACAGCTGGGGGTGTGGTTTAGCCCCCATGAGGGTACAGAGACATGTTGGGGAGAGGACAGCAAAACAACAGAACATCCCCCCAAACAAACAAACCCTCCACCAAAAGAGTCATACCACCCAAGCCAAAAACTGAGGAGCTGTTAGTAAATTCATGCTGTTTTTTTACCTACTAGACTCTGTAGAGGGAATGGGGAGCTGACACCAGACTGTGCTTCTCCAGCACCATGAGGAACCTGCCCCTTCATTGTGTTCTGCAGCTATCTGCCTGTGCTTCTCCAGCACCATGAGGAACCTGCCCCTTCATTGTGTTCTGCAGCTATCTGCCTGTGCTTCTCCAGCACCATGAGGAACCTGCCCCTTCATTGTGTTCTGCAGCTATCTGCCTGTGCTTCTCCAGCACCATGAGGAACCTGCCCCTTCATTGTGTTCTGTAGCTATCTTTTGAAGATACCTGAAGTCCCCATGACAAAGGAGGGAGCTCAACTACTACAGGACTTTAATCACAGTGAGAAGATCCACAGAGGGAGAACTTGTCCTGCTGAATTCCTGCACTGTTTGTGGGGCACAAGGAAGGAGCACCCTTGGGTGGGAGCCTGCATCAAAATGTGCCACTTCTGTTTAGGCACAGCCAGATGCCACATCTATGAAGGGGCCCTTTGTCATCAAATAACAGGTCAGTAAGAGGTTCCCAGTGCAAGAAAACATCTTGATTCTCCTCCTAGCCTGATTGTTAGAGTCTCCATTCTTCCCAGAATCTGGACAGGGTGTATTCAGGTGGGGTTACACTGCTTTGGATCTCCCAGGGTGCTAGAGCCAGGGGCAGGTTGATAATCTCCATGTTTGATTTGATGTCTTAAGGGCTTACACTGGAGCATTTCAGCTGCCTGGCTACCAAAATGGCCCCACTGGGGTTGCAGATGGGACCTGCCTGGGCCCCTTTTCTCCAGGGCTGAGTGAGAAGGGGCATAAAGCTGCACAGAAGCATTGTAGCTCCCATGGGGACTCTTCAGTGGCTGCTTGAATTCCATCTCTCATCTCCCTACCCATTTGTTCCCTGTCGGCTGAGGCTGTGCAGCATGCTGTACCAGCTGCTGCCACCCTGCTCTGCTGCCAAAGCACCTCAGGAACAAACTGCAAGAGGTCGATGGTTTGAAACCTTCTCTCTGCTCAAAAGCTGTTCTGAGAGCTGTGGCTCCTCCCAGGGTGACAATAGATCATTGCTTCTGGGAAGATTTGTGTGCAGGGTTGGGGTGGGAGGGGGAGGGAGGTGGTGCTGTAAGGGCTGCACAAAATCCTCCTGCACTGGAGGCCATGTAGCTGGCCAAGCATGGGGCAAGTGCTGGTCATCAAAGAAGCTCCAGGCCTGGGATAAAGCATCCAAGGCTCTGAGGCTGCCTCCAGAGCTCAGGACTGGGTATGTTGGGAGGTGCAGCACGCTGAAGAGAGCAACTGATTTCTGGGAGCAGGAGGGAGGATGGTGAAGTCTCAGCCTCAGTCCAGGGACCAATGACCTGTCCTCAGGGCTGTTGCTTTCAATAACATAAAAGAACACGAGAGATGTAAACCCAAGGCAGCATCTGGCCTTTACCCAAAAGCAGGAGGGCAAGCCAAGGAACCAGCAGGGCAAGCCAAGGAACCAGCAGGTCCTCAGGTCAGGGGGAAACCAGAGGAGCACATACGGAATTTGGGACTATCCTCACCCCTGCCCCACCCATCAAGGGTGGCTGTGGAGGACAATCCATCACTGCAGTTGTTTTTCCAGCTGAGCCAGTAGTAATTCCTGGCTCAGAGCATAGCCTGGACACACAGACAGGAGAAGGCTGGATGTCCTTAAGGGACACCTTGTGTGGATGGGTACTGGTGATGTTCCACTGAGGCCATGTCACCTTCCCTGGTCCTCACTGCATCACAAGAGTCAAGCTTTTCCATGCTCCAGCAGATCTGAGTTACTCAAAGACAGTTTGTCAAACCTTGTCACTGTCCAGTGTTTTCCCTCATCCCCACCAGCACCACTTTGGCGCACTGCCCTGCTGCTCTGTGGGGCTGGGACTGTTGGACCGACCCTGGGAATGACTCCTTCATGCTGTGTCCCCCACAAGTGGTCTGCTCTCAGTTTCTCTGCCCAGGCCCTCACTCTGGGGCTGCTGTTGTTGCTGCCTCAGCACGGGGCTGAGCCAGCCCAGCAGACAAAGCCCTGGTGGTTCTGCTGCAGCCTGGTACATTAATGCACTAATTATTAACTGCTATAAATCCTCCTTATGAGACTGAGCAGGAGCATCTCCTGTGCTAAAAATACACCAGAAAGGGAAGGAGGCACCAAAACACAAGTGCCAGAGAAGCTTTTTAATTTCCTAGGATATTTCATGTTATTAATTGATGAGAAAGCTGCTTGCTGTGGGTATTAAGCAATTAAATTGCAGCTGCAGGCTGGAAATGCCAAACTGGACACCATTTCCCCCAAATGCTGCTCCCTGTTTGGAGTGCAGCCTGTGCTGGCTGCCTGGGGTTGTGTCTCACTGGGGGGACCGAGGTGGTTCTGTGAAGAGGAGCAGTTCCAGTGCCGGCCTGCTGCAGCTGTGCCCCTAAACGCAGCTGGTGTCAGGGCAGTGAGGGTGCAGGGGCAGTGCCAGTATGGGGACCAGTGGTGGTGTGGAGGGCACCGAATGGTGTGGAACAGTGGTGCTGTGCCATGCCGGGCACCATGCAACCCCCGGGCAGCCGCAGTAGGTGCCCCTGCAGCTGGTGCTGTGCTGAGGGGCAGGGGCTCATCTAAAACCCCACCAGCTGCTGGGCCTGGTCGAGAATGAGGCAGGGACAAGAACTCAAGGGCAGCTTTTTTAGACCTTTCAGAACAGCCTCTCGGGGGTGCTGGGCAGGGCTGGAGCTGCTGTACACAACCCCAGGTTGTCTCCTCAGTAACCCAGATGGCGCCGCACAAGCTGCTGAGATCCCCGGGTCCTGTTGCGACGTGGATCTGCTCAAAGCTCGACCTTCTCAGTGCTTCCAAACCGAGTCACCAGTTCAGGCAAGGAAGAGGAAGCTCCTGCCCATAGCTTGGATGCGCTTTACTGAGGCCGGGGTCGCGACCCCCGCAGGTAGGGCTCAGGGGGTCCCCAAGGGCAGGGGCAGGAGCCGGCGGGTCCCCGGGGAGGGAGGTATGGGTGGGGGCTGCCGGTGCAGAGCTTCCCTGTCGGCTTCCACAGCCCCGTTCCGCGCTCCACGGTGCCGTCTGCTGGCGGAACCTGGGAACAGCAGGGAGGAGAGCGGCGAGATGGAGGAGCTGTGGGATGGAGCGAGTGCAGGAGAGGGGAATTGCAGGATAGAGATGTAAGGGAGCTGCAGGAGAGCTTCGGGAGAAAGGAGCTGCAGAAAGCTACAGGAGAGGGAAGATGCAGTGAAGGGGTTTCCTGCAAGAGGAAAAGCACCAGTGGTTGTGCTCAAAGAGGGTCACTTTGCTGTGAGAGATCTCTCACCAGTGGGAGTTTAAACCCCACACGGTTACACTTTTCATTCCAAGAGGTTTTGCTACCAGAGGCACAGAAAACACAAGTAAGGAGGTGGCCTCATGTTGCAGCTCAGCATATTGAAAATGAAAACCCAGAAACGACTCTTTGAGAAGCTGTGGTTACCCTGGCCTTGGCCACATTCAAAGCCAGATGGGACGGTGCTTTGAGCAGCCTGGTCTAGTAGGAGATGTCTTTGCCCATGGGCTGCATCTAGACAACTTTTAAGGTGCCTTCCAACCCATTCCATGACTGTTCCTGTGACTACTACACAGTGCTCATGCAGACTGGCCTATCTCACAGGGGGCAGGGACAGAGCTAAGCCCAGGAAGGAAACTGGTTTAATTTTTCGTCTCAAACTGACCTCCTTGGCTTTGGTGTTGGCCATCTGAAACCTGCTGTTAAGGCTGTGGTTTGGAAAAAGATGGAGGCACAAAGGTTTGCCGCCTTAAGTTTGTCGTTTCCAAAGGAGAAGCCCTTCCCTGATTGAACTGCTGCCTCCCTAAACGCTCTGAGCTCTTCTCACCAGCGCTGGGGGCAGAGGGGTGAGCCTTGGCTGCTCTGCAGGCACTACCCTAGAAGGCAGGGACAGGTTGCAGGACCTGCTTTGGGTCAGCATAGATGGTTGTGTGGGTTCTGCTGCAGAGTCATTTCTGTCCAAGGGCTGAATAGAAGCTTCTAAAAATACAAAGGGACTTTGGAAAAGGAGAAGACAGTTTATGCAATGAAACACGTCTCTCTGAAGCAAGAGAAACATCAGCTTTGGAGCTGGAAACATTTTGTTCCTGGAGTCTAAACACTGTCAGAGTTTGGTGCTCAGAAGGAGGTGAGACCAGGCTGCTAGGATGAGAGGAAAAGGAAAAAAACAGGGGGGGTGGGGGGTGTCCCTTTTCTTTCTGTTGCTTTGTGCTGCCAGGCTCCAAAAAGCTGTGCTGTCCTTCTGGGATCTCTTCTTTTGGGACTTCTTCTTCTGGGACCAGGCTCTGTGGAGTGGCTCTGGTGAGGAGCAGCTGAAGGAACTGAGGTCGTTCAGCCTGAAGAAGAGGAGGCTGAGGAAAGACCTTCTGGCTTTCTGCAGCTCCCTGAAAGGAGCTAGGAAGACAGGTGGTGGTCAGTCTCTTCTCCCTAGTAATAGGTGAAAGGACGAGAGGAAACAGCCTCAAGTTGTTCATAGAATCAACCAGGTTGGAAGAGACCTCCACGATCATTCAGTCCAACCTATCACCTAGCCCTGTCCAGTCAACTTGTCTCAGGGAAGGTTTAGGTTGGCCTTGAGGAACAATTTCTTCCCCAGAAGGGTTGTCACGGGCTGTCCAGGGCAGTGGTGGCTTCCTTGTCTCCAGAGTGGTTTCAAAGCTGTGTAGATATGGTGCTGAGGGCCATGGTTTAGTGGTGACATGGTAGTGCTGGGTTATAGGTTGGGTCAAATAATCTTAAAGGTCTCTTCCAACCAAAACACTTTGATGATTGCATAATTTTTTAGATGAGTCTTTCCCTGTGGCACAGCAGTGTCTGGATCTCTTGCAGAAGCAAAGGTCCCAGCATGTTTTTTCTGCCCATTTCACTTTTTCATTTCTAAGTTACTGGTAACACATTCCCCAGCAGCTGGGGGAACTGGCCAGGCAAAAGAAGGTTCATTGCAGCAGAATCCAGTTCCCTGCAGCATGTTTCTACTGGCCTCCAGAGATCATGCAACAAGGCAAGATGCTTCTGAAGCCAGAGTTTCTGTCTCCCAGCTGAGTAAATTCAGGGATGCTGCAGGCAGCAAACATCTTGCTGGTCAGATCATGAATGGCTATTAGCACTGGGCAGAAAGGATGAGGAGCACTTGGGTCTGAGAAGAGAGCAAGGGTGCCAGCAGCACCCAACACTTCTGCAGGGTGGGAAGACACAGAAATGCTGCACCCCCTCAGCACAAGAGTCACTGGGTCTCCAAGTGAGTCCGTCAGCAGCAACCACTGTCAATCCTTCAGCAGGTCCCTTGGCACGCTCTGCTGGAGTGAGGTTAGTCAAGCTGACAGAGAATCAGAGAATGGTTTGTTTTGGAAGGGACCTCCAAAGGTCATCTAGTTCAACCCCACTGCAGACAGCAGTGATATCAACTAGACCAGGTTGCCCAGAGCCCAGTCGAGCTTCACCTTGAATATAAGCAGGGATGGGTCCTCAGTCACCTTGCTGGGCAACCTCTCCATAAACAACCCCTGCCATGGGGTCAAGGAGAGGCTCTCTGGGAAGGAGAAGGGTCTGGGGCACCATCAGCAGGGCTCGGGGGTGAGATGGACTCATGGCAGGCAGGGAGTTGCAGGGACATGGAGTTGGAGGGAGAGAGTTGAGGGCCTGGCACAGGAGCAGATGGGCCAGTGGCGTGGCTTCATTGGCAGTGCTCTGCTGGCAATGCTCTGCTAGCGATGGCTCCAGTGGTTATGTTCCAGTGGCGATGTTGCAGGGTTGATGGCTCTAGTGGTGGTATTCTGAGGATGATGGGTCTGGTGCTGATGGCACCAGTGCTTGCCAGTCTCACTACCCCACAGGAACAGATGAGGTCAAGGCTGGTATTTGTCTCAGCTCTGCCTGAATTTCTTTTGCCCAGCACTAGAACAAGGTGGTTGCCAGTGCTTGGAAAATGCTGAGCCCAGCATTGGTGTTTAGCTGCATTTACTGAGTCAGTGCTTTCTCCATGCACAAATCCATCAACCCTTCTGGAGGCTGCATCTAGTTCAGGTCATCTACTCTGGGCCTAGAGATAAAACTGGATTTTCCACAAGTGTCTCATCACCAGTGTTTGTTTGCTCTGGCCTGTGAAGCTCGGAAGACTCCCTTTTCTCCTCTGCAAGTAGGAGTTGAGCAGCCTCAGGGTAGAGCAGACAGTCAAAAATTAGTTTTTGAAGGAGAAGGAGAGGCTGGAAACCTGCTTATTATGTATCTCCACCCCAAGCCTCTCCCACCACTGCAGTCTGAAGGCAAATTACAGGATGCAGCTCAGGACCTCCCTTTATGTGTAGACCCCTTCCCTGCCCATGTACCCACAGCTATGTGTGTAACTGCTGTGTCTTGCTCTGGGAAACCCAGAGGAGCAAAAATAAACTCCAAAGCACTTGGGAGTGG
The DNA here is from genome assembly GCA_013400475.1 of Tricholaema leucomelas. Taxonomy (NCBI): domain Eukaryota; kingdom Metazoa; phylum Chordata; class Aves; order Piciformes; family Lybiidae; genus Tricholaema lacrymosa; species Tricholaema leucomelas. The sequence goes on along the minus strand of WAAF01002134.1, from coordinate 388,164 downwards.
CAGTGGGGAGGTTCAAATCCAGAGCAGGTCTTGCTGCAAGGGTCCTCCTGGGAAAGGCTCACCCACCGTGTGGCTGTGTTGTCTACGAGTGACAAGGCACAGGGCCCCTTGCTTTCTGCTCACTGTGCCTTTGGGTTCAGAAACACATGTGTCATTTTGTGTCTCTCTGACATGCAGGACCACAGAGCTTCAGTGAGATTCTATGCAGTGCTTGTCATGCAAGCAACGCAGCTGCATGCTCTGTGCAGAGCTTGGAGGACAGCAAAGCTCTTCTCTAGCTGTAATAGCAGCCTTTGGCTTCCATGGTCAGACTCATGTTGCTTTCTAAGGGCAGCTTGTTGACCATACCAGAAGCTCCTGGGTGGTCAGAGAGACCCTCCAGTGCTGGGGGTCACTGACCCTGCCAACGTCCAGCCAGAATGGGACACAGCATTTGTCAGCTCAGGCCTCCAGTCCCTGCCTTCATTTGCCCTCCCCTCCTGCCAGCTCCTGCCTTTTGCTGATGATGATGGCCACTGGCCCATGGAGGGCCACTGAGCTAGGAGGGGAGTTGAACCTGACATCCTTCTGAGAGAGCTTGTGATCCTTTGTGCTGTGGGTGCTGCTGGGTCCTTCACAAAGCTCAGTCACAGAACCAGCTCCTGCCTCCAGCCTTCAGCCTAGCTTGATGAGGAATTGATTTCTTTTCCAGATGAAAGTGTTGCTTATCAAGGGTGAATTCCAACACCATCTCACCAACTCCAAACTCTGCCTTCAGAGCTGCCAGGCAATGACAGCAGAAAGGCAGACAGCCTTGCATAAGGGCTGAAGGACAGACAGACTTATGCAGGGGCTGGAGCACAGAGCCTGGTGCAGGACCTGAAGGACAGCCATCTGACTATGGGGTATGGGGCAAGTTCTGACCAGAATGACCTGCTGCCTGAGGAGGCTTAGTGGGTTTGAAAGTTCTGAGTTGGGGCAGATTTTGCGTTCCAGAGTGGTGCAGCCGAGGACAGGCTCTTTGCTGCATGAGCACAGCCTGACTCATGTAGGTGGGATTTCTGCAGCACCATTAACCATAGAATCACCCTCTTAAGATCGTGGAGTTCAACTGTTAAACTAACACCACCAAGGCCACTAAACCATGTCACCAAGTGCTGTGGCCATGTGTGTCTCTTGAACACCTCCAGGGATGGTGACTCCGCCACCTCCCTGGGCAGCCTGTTCCAGTGCCTGACCACTCTTGCAGCAAAGAAACTTTTCCTTTTGTCCAACCTAAACCTCTCTGGGCACAATTTCAGGCCAGCTCCTGTTGTTAGTGATGCAGAAGCCATAACTGGTCAAAAAGGTGAGCAGGTGTGCGGTGCTGCTAAGGTCAGTGGCACACAAATGTGATCTATTGCAGTCACACTGCCTGCTAGGGACCAGCAGAGCAAGGGAACAGCCAGAGCCTGGCTAGCACCAGCATGTGCTGCTGGTCACATATGGCCAACCTTAGACCTTGCTGTTGCCAGACAGAGAGCAGCCTAGGCCAGGAATATCAGCTCCTGGGGATGGATGCAGGAAGCTTCTTCTGGTGGTCAAGAAACACAGCAGTATCCAGACTTGGATCAGCAATAGTATGACCAGCAGGACCAGGGCAGGGATTGTCCCCCTGTACTCAGCACTGGTGAGGTCACACCTTGAATATTGAGTTCAGTTTTGGGCCCCGCACTCTAAGAAGGACATTGAGGGGCTGGAGCAGGTCCAGGGAAGGGTAACAAAGATGGTGGAAGGTCTGGAGAAGAGCTCTGGTGAGGAGCAGCTGAGGGACTTGGGGTTGTTTAGACTGGAGAAAAGGAGGCTGAGGGGAGACCTTCTGGCTCTCCACAAGTCCCTGAAAAGAGGCTGGAGTCAGGTGGGCATTGGTCTCTTCTCCCAGAGAACAAGTGATAGGACAAGAGGAACTGGCCTGAAGTTGCCCCAGGGGGGTTTTAGGTTGAACGTGAGAAAAAAACTTCTTCATTGAAAAGGTTCTCCAAGACTAGCCCAGATTCTCCAGGGAAGAAAAGCCTGGATGAGGCACTTAGTGCCATGGTCTAATTGACTGGATAGGGCTGAGTGATAGGTTGGACTGGATGATCTTGGAGGTCTCTTCCAACCTGGCTGATTCTATGATTCTATGTTGCCTCTTGTCCTGTGGAGGGGCACCATTGACAAGAGTCTGACCTCATCCTCTTGCCCACAGATCCTTTATCTCTTGCTGATCATTGATCAGATCACCTCTCAGACTGATCTTCTCCAGGCTAAATAGCCCCAAGGCTCTCAGCCTTTCCTGCTCTTGTCCCCTCATCATCTTTTTAGCCTTCTAGCTTCTGCCCACTCACAAGGCCACAGATCTCCTGCTCTCTGACATTCCCACCTGGTGTACCTACTTGTGAGTTGTCACATTACCCCTGGGCTCCTCTTCCATCTCCACAGCCACTCTGCTGTGTTGTTCAACTCCCCTGCAGCTCTTGGTGCCTTCCAGGTCTATGTTTGCATGAGGGGGTGAGCTGGGAAGCAATGCTATGAATGGGTACTGGGTGTGGAGCAGTTTAGCTGGGAGGCCTTGGTGGATGTCCTCGACACTGGGAGCTTAATGTGGTTTTATATTTAGCACTGTTGCTGGGACTGTTCTGATCTCCTCAGAAAAGCTGTGCACAAAGGGGCACAATCCAGGTAATGAGGTGACCATGTGGGCTCGCTGGGACAGCAGTCTGGAGCAGATGGAAATTACAGACCTCTCATTAGTCTAGCAAATAGCCCTGTTTAAAACAGAGCCTTCTTCTCAGCAGAGGGAGCTTCTGGGGCTGCAAAAATACCACTGCCCCAGAAAAGGGGAGTCACCCACACATCCAGCAGCAGATCCCTCCTCTTGACTCATAGAATGGTTTGGGTTGAAAAGACCTTAAAGGTCATCTAATTCCAACTCTCAGCTGTGGCCAGGGATATCTCCTACCAGACCAGGTTGCTCAAGGCCCCATACAACCTCATTTTGAACTCTTCCAGGCTTGAGGTTTCCCCAGCTTCTCTGGGCAACCTGTTCCCATGACTCACCACCCTTCTGGGGAGGAATTTCTTCCTCATATCTTGTTTCAGTCCAGCTTCTTCTAGTCTGAAGCCGTGGTACCTCCTCCTGTCACTCCATGCCTCTGTGACAGCTCCCTCAATAGCTCTCCTGTATTCCCCTTCAGGTATCGGAAGGCTGCTCTCAGGTCACCCTGGAATCCTATCTTCTCCAGGTGGAACAACCTGTTCTGAAAAGCAGCCTGTTCTGAAAGAAGAAGTGCTCCAGCCCTCTGATCATCTTCATGACCTCCTCTGAACCTGCTCCAACAGCTCCATGTCCTTCCCTCTGCTTCTGGCACATGCAACTCCAGTAGCCATCTCACAGGTAAAACCAGTGCCAACTGGGGCACCGCAGCCATGCAGAGCTGGGTAGTGCAGCAGCTCAGGTCTGGGTGCCATGGCTCAAAAATGGGTGTCTGTGCCCAGTGACCAGCAGCTCTTCTGAAACATAACCCCCCCGCTGCCTTTGAATGCTGTGAGAGCAGCAGCTGACAGCTGGGATTAACCCAGCATCTGAGGAATGAACATCAGCTCCTCTGTGCTGTGGGCAGCCAGCCAGCAGCCCTCCTGTAGTCATGAGCCCAGGATGCTTGGAGCTGGACTGGACTGGGCTGGGCAGAGAGGAGAGGGGAAGATATCTTGGTGCTTGCTCACTGCAGTGCTCACAAAGCCAGGCAGTTGGTGGGCATGCTCTATACTCACAAGGGTCACAGAATCACAGAAGGCCAGGTTGGAAAGGAGCCAAAGGCTCATTCTGTCCAGACTTTCTAGGTTGAAGTGAGCTGGCCCAGCACCCTGTCAAGCTGAGTCTTCAAACTGCCCAGTGTAGGGGACTCCACCAGTTTTCTTGGGGGATAATTCCAGTGTCCAATTGTTCTCATGGGGAAATGTTTTCTTCTGGAGTCTAAAGGGAATCTACCCAGCAGTAGCTTGTCCCCATCACCCCTTGTCTTTTCCATGGGACTCCTTGGGCAAAGTAAGTCTCCATCCTCCTGGTAGCCACACTTTATGTCCTGGTCCATGGTAATGAGGTCTCCCTTAAGCCTTCTCAAGGCTGGACACGCTCAGCTCTCTCAGCCTTTCCTCATAAGGATGGCAAGTGAGTGCAGAAGCACCTTGGTCTGGGCTGTTTGTGTAGCTGAGTTCTAGATGTGGGAACTTTGTTAGCACATCTGCTGCTTCAGCCACCACCCTGAGCATGGAGGGCTCACTCTCTGCACATAAGGCATTCCACTGCAGGCTCCAGGATCATTAGTTTGGACAGACCGGGAGGGTTTGGGTAGTTTGGAAACTGTGGGGCTTTGTAGAAGGGAATTTTCTTTCCTCTGCTCCATTGCTTCATTTAAAATGAACAAGTGTCTGTCCCAGTAAATCCTGTTGCCCTTTTACAGTCTTGGTGGATCCTGTTTCAATCTGCTTCCCTGCCATTGTTTTGCCAGTTTTTAATTCACTAACAGGACCCTCCTTTATCCTTATATCTTCCAGTTTGAGGCATCTACTGCTACTGAAAGAGGGAGCAGAGGTGACCTGTCAGGCCTTGAGACAGGACTTCTCAGGGGGACCATGTGCTGTAGCTCCCTTACCACTCCCTTCTAGGACAGAAGTTCTCCTCTGCTCCCCACTCAGCTCCAGCCCTCCTGCCTGTGGGCCTTCTGAGCACTGTGGACAGCTCAAGGTCTGGAGCTAAGTGACTGCAATTAATACTTTGAGTGGGATACATCAATCCACAGCAGGGAGGTTTGGGCTGGCACCGAAACACGCTGGCCACAGGTACTCAAATGGCATCTCTCCTGCTGTGGCTGTGCCCAGGGTCACCATCAGAAATCATCACCATCATCTGGTGATGACCAACTCAGATTGTTGATGTTTGCTGCTTGTGGAACACGTCCCAGCATTTGCTTACCTGGTCAAAATCATACAGTGATGTTTGTGTGACCCAAGCTGTGGCTTTGGCCACCACGTTGCTTGATTTCTAGGGGTTGCTTCTGGAACACTGACACCGTGTGAAGGTGTCTGAAGTAGGACAGCACTTCCCACCCTGTGACACCAGCCCAGAGCTGCTGAGAAGAGGCCGTTCTGGGGCAGGAGTCAGCTTTTCCTGAGCAACTTCTTTGTTTCTCAGCAGGCAGAGGGAGTCTGAGGCTGAGCAGCCACTGCCTGCACTGGGCTGCTGCCTGCTCATTGTCTTGCCCTGGTTTCCAAAGGCTGGTGTAGGAGGCAGAAGTTTATCTAAACCAACGCAGACAAGAAAACAAACTGCACTGTGTTCATTCTCTGCTGGCTCTGGTGCCCAGCACAGTGGTTAGAGGATGGCACCAAGGCACTGTGCCCTGCACCCATTCTCAGCAGTGCTCCAGCATTCTGTGCCCAAGGTCTCCCAGGCTCGGTCCCATGTGCCCACCCTGGCCACCCTGCCAAGGGGCTGCACTGACCCCTCTTTCCCTGTGCTGCTCTCTCCCTCAGTGGCTGGTGTATTTTTTTATCCTCTTTTGTGCTGCTTTTTCACTGTTGGAAGTTGAAACTCGCTGACTCTCCCCAAATCAATGAACGGTCTGAATCTGCACCTAGGGAGTTGTATGGCAAAGAAGGAACCAGGAGCAGCAGCATCCATTTGGTGGTGAGGGAGCTGTGGTGGATGGTGCAAGGATGCTGAGGATGTTTGAAAACACAGCATAGCCCCACACCCTCTGTGCCCACCTTATGTCCACAGGAAAAAATATCCTAAAGAAAGATTTCCTTCTTTTTTTCTTCTGTTTAGAAAGGAGGTGCAGCCATATTTCCTCTCCAAGGGTTTTCTTAGATCCTGTTGAACTGCCAGCAGCAGACTTTGGGCAGTGAGTGTCAATCTGCTCCACTGTGACTCTGAAGCCTGATTCTCGTGGGATTGTGTTATGAGCACACAAACAGCTGAGGGTGAGCTCTGTCCATTCTACTTTGTGCTACAAAGATGGACTTGGCAACAAATTGCCAATCCTGTCAGCTCAGCTTTCACCAACATCTCCCCGTGGTTCCTCCCAGGTGTGAGGATGCAGATGGCATGACACAGGGTGGAATCCCTCACTCCCACACTGAGCTCACCCCAGCCCCACCACAGCCATGGAGGAGAGCAGCAGCTGCACTGCGCAGCCAGCCTGCCTGAAGCTGCAGCAGGGCAAACGTCCAGGCCATGTCCCACCCACCCTGTGGTGTCTGCTCCAGGGAAATATCCAAGAGATTTTCCACAGCTGGCACCTCTGTGCATTCCCAGAGGAACTGCTCCCCTGTTCTCCACAGGCACTGCCTGTCCTAGGAAAAGATCAGAGCATCTTCCAGACCTGCTGCTGGGAGTGCAGGGAGGTCACTCTAGGAGCATCTCCATTGTTTCAGCCTGGAGAAGGCTCTAGGGAGACCTGGTGGCCTTTCAGTGCTTAAAGGGGCTGGTCTGGGGACAGAATTTTGATCAGAGTTTGTTGTGACATAGACAAGGGGTGATGGTTTAAACTCAAAGAGGGAGAGTCATTCTGGTGGGAAGGAAGAAATGTTTGACACTGAGAGTGCTGAGAGCCTGGCCCAGATTTCCCACAGAGATGAGAGATGCCTCGTCCCTGGAACCATTGCAGGGCAGGTTGTTTGGGGCTGTGAGCAACCTTCTCTAGTTGCAGATGTCTCTTCTGATTGAAGGGGGGTTGGACTAGAAGAGCTTTAGAGGCCTTTCCCAACCCAATTCATTCTGTGAATCTTCTATCATGTTCTGCCCTCCAGCTGCCCACCTTGAGGAGCTGCTGGCCTTGGCTCCCTCCCTGTCTCTGCCCATCTCTCATTGCTTACACCACTGAGATTCATCATGCCTGTGCTTGGCTGCATAGAATCATAGAATCACAGAAGGTTGTGGTAGGTAGAAACCTTTAAGATCATCGAGTCCAACCATTCTGTAACTCTACCAAGGCTGGACCCTCAGCGCCACATCTCTGCATGTGGCGATGCTGGGGACCTGCAAATGCTGCTGGAGCAGAGAACAGCCCAGCTCATGGAGAGAGTTATTGACTGAGTTTTCCTTTCAAACATTTGGTGTTGGTTTGCATAACTGTAAGCCACAGCTCATACCATGATTAACTGTAGGGATGGTCCCCACTGCAGTACAGAAGAGATTGTCTTAGCAGACAGTTTTAAGTGACACAGACCATGATGATGACCCTTTGGATGGCAGCATCGATAAAATGTGTGGCCAGCAGGTCAAGGGAGGTGATTCTCTCCCTCTACTCTGCTCTCCTGAGACCCCACCTGGAATACTGCATCCAGTTCTGGAGCCCACATTACAAAAAGGATGTGGACATGCTGGAGTGTGTCCAGAGAAGGGCCACAGGGTTGGTCAGAGGGCTGGAGCAGCTCTGCTGTGAGGACAGACTGAGGGAGTTGGGGCTGTTGAGTCTGGAGAAGAGGAGGCTCCCAGGTGACCTTCTTGTGGCCTTCCAGTATCTGAAGGGGGCCTACAAAAAAGCTGGGGAAGGACTATTTAGGCTATCAGGGAGTGACAGGAGTAGGGGGAATGGAGCAAAGCTGCAGATGGGTAGGTTCAGGCTGGATGTGAGGAGGGAGTTCTTCACCATGAGAGTGGTGAGAGGCTGGAATGGGTCGCCCAGGGAAGTGATTGAGGCCCCATCCCTAAAGGTGTTTAAGGCCAGGCTGGATGGGGCTCTGGCCAGCCTGATCTAGGGTAAGGTGTCCCTGCCCATGGCAAGGGGGTTGGAACTAGCTGATCCTTGTGGTCCCTTCCAACCCTGATTGATTCTATAAAATCCCATTTTCCTCTCAGTCAATATTGATCAATGTGCCTGAAGAACCTGCAGCATCAACAATTAAAACATACAATTAGCTTCCCTCTAAGAAATGAAGCTGCTAAAATCTCCGGTTGTTGTTTGGAAACAGCCATAAAAACCTTCTTGTCATAATTTATTCTTGAAACAAGCCCTGCCTTGAGAGTCTCCATAGCTACATCTTTCTGATTCTGTAATGTTAGCACAATTGACATTTACTGCACAATGAGAGCCACTAATTGATTTTTCTGCTAGGGAGGAGAAAATGAGTTCTGGGTGCTACACGTGGAGATTAATTGTCAGCTACTGGAGGACACTGGGATGTAACTGGGCACAAAAGGGCTGCAGTGCTTTGAACATCAAATGGTAGCACCCATCAACTCCCTTCTGTTAGAGCCTCTGTTCTCCCCTAGAGAGGCCACAGATGGAGTCCTAGGTCCAGGTCTGGGCTACTCAGGTCAAGAGAGACAGGGACTTAGTGGAGTACTCCAGCAGTAGTTTACTGGAGTAGAGTCAAGAGGAGGCTCCAAAGATGCTGTGAAGAGGAAAGGTTGAGAGACGTGGGGCTGCTGAGCCTGCAGAAGAGCAGCCTGAGAAGGGATCTGATCAATGCTCAGGAAGGCTAAAGGACCTGGGTGGAGCAAGAGGATGGGGCCAGACTCTTGTCAGTGGTGCCCAGTGACAGGACAAGGGACAATGAGTACAAACTGAAATCCCAAAGGTTCCATCTGAACATGAAGAGAAACTTGTGTGGTGTGAGGGTGCTGGAGCCCTAGGGCAGGCTGCCCAGAGAGGTTGTGGAGTGCCCTTCTCTGAAGAGCCTTCAAACCCACCTGGACATTGCAATCCTGAGCAAGCTGCTGTGAGTGATGCTGCTGTAGCAGGAGGTCTGGATTAAATGATCTCCAGTTGTGCCTTCCAACCCTCACCATCCTAGGATTTGGGAATTCTTGGATTCTATGCTAATTAATCGGCTCATCTAAGGGAGTCCTGAGCTGAGCCCTGAGTCCTGTTTCTGCCTGGACAGCCCTATGAGTGTCACAGACATTGTGCCTCTCTCCTTGTGCCACCATGCAGTGGCACAGCCTGTTAGGAAGCAGTGGGCATGGGGCCGAGCAATCATCAGGCATCCAGATTTTCTCCACGAAGGAGGAAAGCCTGAGAGGTGTGAAGTGCTCCTCAGCTGGAAGCCTAGCCCTGAAATACAGGGAGCAGTGTGGGCAGAAAGGGAAGAATGTGAATGAGACACAGAGGAATCTTGAAGGTACCTTCAGCAATGCCACAGCCTGAGGAAATAAAGCATAGGCTTTATACATCATCATTTTTATATATCATCATTCCAATCCCTGCAGGGTGGTGAGAAGTCTTCTCCATGCTCCCTGCTCTGCAAAGCTGCGTGTTTGCCAGGCTGGTGGCCCAGCTAAGATCCTCAGGTGGGTTAAAAGCTAATGGCCTCAATTAGATCTCTAAACTCTGCAGCTGAGCCCCTCACAGACCCTGGCTGGTGTCAGCTCCTCCACGGCCAAACCAGTTGTTTCTTCTGGTCACCAACATGGACCCCTTGGCGGTCTCCACCAGACCTGAAGTAGTAGCCATCAAGGGGAAAAAGATCGTGCTGCTACTTAGTTGTTGCTTGGGCTAAATCAGCAGTGCTGGCAGCAAGACTGAAGTCATACATGCAGAGACCTGCTTCTGCAGGGGATTACTTTTCACTCTTGCCTTGTTCCACCCTTATAATAAGGGAGATGATGAGCCACGTTGTGAAGAAACAACACCAATTTACACTGAGAAAAGTCACCCCATGCTCCCTGTTCCTAAGGGGTGGCACTTCGGCTCCAGTGAAAGGTGTGAAGTCCTTTTAAATGCAAGCCCCGTCTGTGGAAATTGTCTCTCCCCAGGACTCTCTGATTCTATCTTTTTCAACTTCTTGATTGTTTGGAACTGTTTTTAATCAAGCAACAATGGGATCAGGAGAGAAGTGCCTGGAGGAGGGCACGGGGTGGATTAAAACCTTAAAGCTGCAGCAGATTAGGGCAGATTAGGAGTTTCAATCTATAGTGCCACGGGCTAATGCTGCTGGGATCTGCGAGAACAGTTTAATGGGCTGATGGAAGAGCATCAGGCTAAACTCCTTGTCTCCTTCAATCCACTCTCCTCGTCTCCCACCTGTACCCAGATATAACTCTTTTCACTGTTTTGAGGGCATTTAGAGATAAAAGCAAATTATGTGAAGAGACATAGGGTGGGGTGATTGTGGAATCATTTCTGCTTGCAGGCAGCTCAGATTGTCCTAGGTTCTGGCATGCAAACACTGGAGTGGTCAGAGGCTGCTTGGCTACAGCCCTGGGGAAGTTTCAGCAGCATTTCCCACAGACTCTTTCCTATTTACAGCCTGGAAGTTAGCGGAAATGCCTTCAGAAGGCTGGAATTGCTTCAGAAAGTATGAAAGTGTGGCAGGAAAAACAGAGAAACTCGAGCGAGGCTCAGGGGCATTGCAAGAGCTAGATTTCATTTTTCATGGGGTGGTGACAGGAGCTTGTTTCCTGCATGGAGGGCTGCCTGGAGCTCACAGTGCTCCTCAGCTCGGTGGAGCTGGATGTTAACCAGTTGTGCAGCTCAACAGGGGTGACTGGGCAACGATGAAATAACAGCAGCCCTGCAGGGAAATGTGCCACACAAAACCCAGCCTCTGTGAAGAGAGGTTAAGACCTTCCCAGAGAGAGAGAGAAGGACAGGAACAAACTTCATCGTGCTTTTCATAGAATGGGTTAGATTGGAAGGGACCTCAGAGATCATCTACTCCAAACACCCTGCCATGGAACACCTCTCAACTAGACCTGGCTGCTCACGGCTTCCACCAGCCTGGCCTTGAACACTCCCAGGGAGGAGGAATCCACAACTTCCCTGGGCAGCCTATTCCAGAGTGTCACCAGCCTCATAATGAAGAACTTCTTCCTAAGATCCAGTGCAAAACTAGTGAGCTTCACACTATTCCTCCTTGTCCCATTGCTAGGCACCCTTATGAAAAGTCCCTCTCTGTAAGATCCTTTCAGGTTTTGGAAGGCAGCTCTGAGGTCCTCCCGGAGTCTTCTCTTCTTCAGGCTGAACAACCCCAGCTCCTTCAAACTGTCCTTATAGCAGAGGTGCTCCAGCCCTTGGGTCATCTTTGTGTCCTTCCTCTGGACTTGCTCTGTGCTAGTTTGAAGCTAGCTAGAATGTTTTGGTGAGAAGGACTAGATCATAGGCTGTGAAATGAAAATGATGGTGATGTCTACTTCGCTCATTGGCTTGCTGAGATGTGTAAAAATCTAAGTCAAAACATAGATAAAGCCACTTCGCATGCTGGGGAGCTCGGGGCTGCTGGCTGAACTGCATCTTACTCTCTAACCTCACCCTCCATTTTCTTTGGCTGATCCACCTTTGCTTCCTAACCCCCCTGGCCGAGCCTCTGTTTCTTCCTTGGGACTGGGGTAAGGTTAAGAGGGGTAGGGGGAAGGTGAGGGGGTGGTTGGGAGCCCCTCCTGGGGACTCAGGTTTCTGGGAGGGGAGTTGTGTCTGTATTACCTTTTACCTTGCACCAATTAATTTCTCCCCTCCGCCACAATCAGCGTAGACGGCAGAATCCCCTCCGCGACAGCTTCTCGTCAGCCAGTACTCCAAAGTCTCTTTCTTAAACTTGAAATGCAAGGGAAGGTGTCATGTTGGTGACAGTTGGAACCCAGTGGGTGAGAAAAGGAAATGGCTCAGCAGAAATGTGGGAAGTAGGAAAAAAAGAAACCCCATTGAATTGTTCATTAAAATGTCCATTTGAGGGGAGCAAAAGGGCTCAGCTAACAGTGAAACTGGGGCCTGCAGGAAAAGGGAGTGAAATACATTGAGAGCCAGGGAGGAATGAAGAGAAACATCTGCCAGTAGCATCACAATGTACTCCTTGTCACCTCCAGACAGGACACCTGAAATTCAGGAAGAGCCAATCTGCATGAAGGTGGCCAGAAGAGGCTCTGGACTAAAGAACTCACGGAGCTGGTAAAAACTTTGTGCAGTGCTTTGGCTGTCAGTGTCCCACCTGAACACGATGCAAGCTGCCCTTCTCCTGCCAGGCTCAGGATCTGCCCCAACTCAAAGGAGCTTCCTGCAGGTGGTTGCAAGGGATTGTCTTGGAGCATAAAGGGAAGCTCAGAAGAGTCACAGAATCAATGTCAGGGGCTGGAAGGGACCTCGAAAGACTATCTAGTCCAAACCCCCACCATAAGAAATGATGACCATTCTTAAATCCTGAAATAAAGAGGTGATAGGTCTAGAGTTGTATGCCAGCAGTATCCAGAATTTGGTATCCTGATGGTAAGTCCTGAGAGGCTGTGCTAGAGCTGTAGAGAGCACCAGCTCTTGGACTTGGTGTGGGAAAGGAAGGGACAGAGAGGCAAAGCAGTGGGACAGAGAGATTGCATTTGTGCAGGTGTCCTGGGGGGGCCACGAGGAGATGTCTGGAGGCTAGTAAATGTTGGCATGTTGCAATATTTTAGGCTCCTGTTCAAACTCTTAATTGTGTATCTCAGAATTCAAGATCTTGATTAATCAGCAATAACTTTAGTGAGAGCTAACTGGGATTTTCCTTTCCTATCAATACTTATTCTGCAGCTTCCATGCTCCATTTCTAGCCCACAGTGATGTAAACCAGGGGTGAGTATGAGGGTCAGAAGAGGAGCCCTGGTAAGCTAAGAGGAACACCAGCTCTACCCAGAGCTGCCACCAAGATAAGCAGCACCAACCTGCCCTGGCAAAGAGGACCTCAAGCCCCACAGAACGTCAGAGTAGTCACTCAGGAGCACACAGCAAAGCATCAGGCAATGCCCAGACTTTCCCAGTGGCCAAACTGGAAAACCTGCTCATGACCTGCAGAAATGAAGCCATTTTCCATCAAGAAGATGCCAGAAGTGGCTGCTGTGAGCAGTGCTCTTCAGGGATGCTCACTGTTCCACCACCTCCATCTCCCTTCCTCATTCCTCCCTCCTGCCAGGAATGTGGCTGAGGGCTGTGCTCTAGGGCAGGACTCAAAGCTCCACCTTGGAGCAAACAGGCAACTGAAGGTTTTCCAGCCCCACTTTCCTCATGGGTTCATACTTCAGAAGTCCAACCAATATTTATTTAAATCAGTTGATCATGGCAGAATTAATTTGTTTTGAAGACCGAGCCGGGAAGTATTTGGCAGCTGGATCGGAAAATCTAAAACAAACACACGACCCTTTAAACCTTAAAGCCTTGCTTGATTCTTCAGCCCTGAGCACAAAACACCTTAGAGAAGCCATCAGCTCTTTAAGAGTAACAAGACTGGGTTAATTTCCAAGCTATGGTTTCTGTTTGGTGGTCACTGCAGTGCCTCCAGCCCTGAGCTGCTGTGCCCACTGGCACTGAGCACTGGGGAACATTGGACTTGCTCCCAGGAGTATGAGATACAAGGCTGGGGGGCAGAGCAGAAGCACTGACCAGCTTTTCTCACTGTATTCATAATGAGGGTAAGAGTAGCCAAGGCATGGTCAGAGCTTTACTCTCCCTTCCATAAGAGCACTGTGTCATTTTGGATCTTAGGAAGATACAGGATATTAGGAAACATTTCCTTCCTGCAAGAGTGGTCAAGCATTGGAACAGGCTGCCCAGGGAGGCACCATCCCTGGACGTCTTCGAACAAGTAGATGTGGCATTTTGGGACATGTTTTGGTGGTCATGGAGGTATTGGGTAGAAGGTTGCACCTGATGATCTTAGAGGTCTTTTCCAGCTTTAATGATTCTGTGATTTTGGCTGTAAGTGCAAAGCCCACACAACACATAGACATGAAATCACAGAATCATAGAACCAGTCAGGGTTGGAAGGGACCACGAGGATCATCTAGTTCCAACCCCACTACCATGGGCAGGGACACCTCATACCAGAGCAGGCTGTCTAGAGCTTCATCCAACCCAGCCTTAAACACCTCCTGGGATGGGGCTTCACTCACCTCCCTGGGCAACCCATTCCAGGCTCTCACCATCCTCATGGTGAAGAACTTCCTAACATTCGGCCTGAATCTACCCATTTCTAGCTTTGCTCCATTCCCCCTAGTCCTATCACTACCTGACAGCCTAAAAAGTCTCTCCCCAGCTTTCTTGGTAAATAAGCAGGAGAAACTGGAAGGAAACCACAAGCACAAGCCCTAAGAGGAGAGGCTGAGGGAGCTGGGATTGTTTAGCCTGGAGAAGAGGAGGCTCAGGGGTGACCTTATTGCTGTCTACAACTACCTGAGGGGTGGTTGTGGCCAGGAGGAGGTTGCTCTCTTCTCTCAGGTGGCCAGCGCCAGAACGAGAGGACACAGCCTCAGGCTGCGCCGGGGGAAGTTTAGGCTTGAGGTGAGGAGAAAGTTCTTCACTGAGAGAGTCATTGGCTACTGGAATGGGCTGCCCAGGGAGGTGGTGGAGTCGCCGTCCCTGGAGCTGTTCAAGGCAAGGTTGGACGTGGCACTTGGTGCCATGGTCTAGCCTTGAGCTCTGTGGTGAAGGGTTGGACTTGATGATCTGTGAGGTCTCTTCCAACCTTGGTGATACTGTGAGACTGTGAAACATTTGTTTCCCTTTGGGATGTTCTGTACACAAGTACCACCTTTGTGGACTTCATGCTGCAACTTGAGCTTGATAAACTCCAGTTACTGTGTCAAGGTACTGAGAAAGAGTTGCAATAGCCAGTGAGGTGGTGGGGCTTCTTGCTTCTCAAGACCCACATCTGGGATGACGCGACGGGCAGTGGGGCTCTCAGGGGCTCTGGCCGCTGCTCTGTGGTCAGCTCGTGACTGCTACAAGCAAGGTAATGGTGCAGCCAAGGGATCTTCCAGCCCGTGCTTGCCCCACTGAGCAGAACCAGCTCCTCCTGTTTCCCCTGGCATGTGGGTGTTGAACTTGCTCTTGAGAATCTCCAGTGATCTGGACTAGACCCAGCTGAAGGTACCACCAGCAGTTTTCCTTGTGCGTAACCCCAGCCTGTCTTGCCTCACCTTAAGCATGCTGTTGCTTGTTCTAATTACTACAAGGAGTAGACTGTGCCCTGCCCCTTTACAACATCCAAGTGCCTGAGGACAGTTCTGTCTCCTGCAGTCAGATCTTCACAGGTTCACAATGTATCTTTTCCTTTTACTCCCCAGGCTGTGGTTTCTGGCGGTTCTCAGTCTTGTTATCAGGACTTTGAGCTCTGCCCTGCCTTTCCCTGCCCACCTGATGCCCACCAGTCCACTCCAAGGGAGGCCAACTCTGCCAGATGGCCAGCAGTTCAGAACAGAGAGACAGACATCAGATCTTGGGTGAGCGTGATTGTCAGACAGTCACTCCTGACAGTGAAGAGAGGGTGCCCTTTGTGGCATAGCTCTGCAGGAAGGTGACCAGGACCATCACTGAGCATGGAAACCCTGAGTGAGCACTCCTTGGTCATGTCTAGGGCACCGGTGTCTGCAGGGTGGCACCAGCCATGGTCAGGCCAGCATCCATCCATGCCAACACTTTTTCCTCATGTATCTCAAGCAGGAATCCAAGAGAAGATGTCAGGAGAAGGCTCCAGAGAGATCTTCTGGTGGTCTTACAGTGCTTAAATGGGCCAGTTAGAAAGCTGAGGACAGACTTCCTTTGTGACAGGGAAAAGAGTGACAATTTGAACTGAAAGAGAGAGATTCAGACAGGAGAGAAGGGAGAAATGTTTGACTCTGAGGGTGGTGAGAGCCTGGCCTCAGCTGCCCAGAGAGGTGGGAGATGCTCCACCCCTGGAACCATTGCAGGTCAGGTTGTTTGGGGCTCTGAGCAACCTGCTCTAGACACAGATGTTCCTGCTGACTGCAGGTGGTTTAAACTTCCCTTCCCACCAAACCCAGTCTGAGATCTCAACTCTCCTAACATCTCAGACCCAGGACATCTTTGGGGGAAAACCTGCTGATTCTGCACAAAATGCACAACGCATAGTGGTGTAGATAAACACCTGAGGCTCCAGGCTGAGAATCCCATTCTGGTTTTACTTATGTCCCAAGACATTCAAACAAAAGCTGTCAGGAGGGAAGGGCTAATAAATCAAGACCATTCTTCTCCGGGCTCCCTCTCCAGCCACTCAAGAAGCTGTTTAAAATTAGCACGGAATGTGGGCTGGAGGAACCCTCTGAAGCCCAAGGCACTGTGCCCAGCCAGCCCAGCTCTTCCAAAAAAGGCCATAACCAGCTCCAGGGGCAGATGGGGTCCCCTGTGCTCCCCCACGCCCAGCCTGTGCCCTCTGGGCAGTCACTGCCCTTCAGGAGGTCTGGCAACACAAGAGGAGGTCAAGGTCTAAATGTCAAGCTCCAGTTTAAATGAGGCATCTCAGCTCCTTGTGGGTTTAAGGCCTTTTCCCTGTGTGTCGCTGAATATTGATGGGGCACTCAGCCAAAAAAGGCAAAGGGAGGCTGTCAAGTGTTTGACTGCCAAAAGCTTGCTGCATCCCAAAAAGGAGCCGGGATGGAAGGAGTGCCTCGGTGTGGCAGCAGCCACCACTATGCAGAGAGGTCGAGGAAACATCCTCAGGATGATGTCTCAGAGCAAGGTCCTACAGTCTGAGGCATGCAGTAAAGGTCAGCCCAAAGCATCCACAATACCAACAGAGCTAAAAGTATGATAGGGGAAGGCAGCGAGGAGCCCGGTGGCACTTTGCCCTGCTACCTTCAAACCACCCACTTCTGGTGCAGGGAGAGCAGGAAGGTTTCCCAAAGGCTTCCCAGAATTAGCTGAAAGAGCATGGAAGAGGGTATCTAGCTACAGGTAGCAGCAAGGTCTCACAGACACATTCTCCCTCAGCACAGGACGAGCCACCCAGAACAGAGAGTCTTCAACCTCTAGTACCTCTAGCAGATCATCTGCTGCTGAGTAGGTGCCCACTTCCAAAACAGCATGTCCTTTTTTTCCTGGGTCTTTCCAAACAACAACTACTCTGTGCTTGGGATAAACCCCTTCTTTTTCTGAAGAAATTACTGTGGTGATGGCCTCTTCACTTGGGGAAAGTCCTCCACAGCTCACTGCAGTGCTGCCTGCTCCAAGTGCACCCACTGCATCACACAGTGCCACCAGGGCACAGAAAAAGGAGGATATTGAGGGGGAAGCAAGCTCACACCCAAGGTCTGGATCATCTGCTAAGTTTCTTCATTCCTCTCTTCTTCTGGGCTCTTCTGATCTCCAGTTTGGTTCAGGAGGTGAGCCTGTCCTACCCTTGCAATAATACATCCTTAGCTGAAACTCTCCACAGGCACTCCTTGGATGGTTTCTCTTGCTGCAACCTTTATTTCCTCATCAGGAGAGTTCAGAGCAACAGCACTGGAGTGAGCATTGCCCAGTGCAAGCCAAGGCCTGGGGGGCTCTCCACTATTGCCTTTCTATTTTAAGAACAGGGCATTATTGTTAATATATTTCTCATGCTTGGTTTCTATCAGAGTCAGTTTGTTTAACTAAACAGGCAGATTTATTTGCTGGCAGGAGGAGGAAAGCAGCAGTTAAAAGGATACAGCAAATGCAGCAAACATTAATCTTGTCCCCAGCAAAACCACTGGCAGCACCTTGGAATTTTTTCAACTTTTCTACAAGGTCTTTAGGTTGTAGTCAAAATAATGCCTGAATCTGCACATTCCCAACTCCAAGGTCTGCAACAGTAAGGGCTTGCAGTAAAGGCTGGTCTCTTGTGTTGGAGAACAGCCTTTGCTACAAATCCCAGTGGTTCAAGACTCCAGAGGTCTCACACCAAACAAATTTCTCCTCCCTTTCAGATGGAACGTCCTGGGTTCCAGTTTATGCCCATTGCCCCTTGAATGGTG
Source organism: Tricholaema leucomelas (assembly GCA_013400475.1). NCBI lineage: Eukaryota > Metazoa > Chordata > Aves > Piciformes > Lybiidae > Tricholaema lacrymosa > Tricholaema leucomelas. The sequence goes on along the minus strand of WAAF01002134.1, from coordinate 370,466 downwards.
TTGCTGGGCACTGCTGACAGGAGTCTGGCCCCAAAATCACCATCCTACCCGCTGCAGAAAATACATCCTTGCAGAAAAACATTGGATTTTTCCTCGTTTTTTTTTTCATCCAGCTTAATTCCTTGAGGCTTCCTGTGCTTAAAAAAAGAACAGCCACGTCTGAAGTTTGAAAGAATGAACACTGTCAGTCTGAACATGAGCTGGCTGGAGATGCAGGCAGTAATTGCCTTTTACCCTCAACAACCGCAGTTCCTAAATTGAAGCGAAAACCGAGGCTGACAACCTTTGGCCACCCTGACAGTCTCACTGAATTAGTAGGGCTATTTCCATGGGTGATAGCACACATGCTCACTGCAGTTCGTTTGGGGTTAATTAATGATTTAGTCTAATTGTACATTGGATGTTTATATGCATTTTAAAGCTCTGTGAGACCTGAGGAGCTCGAGTAATTAGCAACACATCACCAACCCCCCTTGACTCACATACCCAAAGGCAGGACACTTGCTCACTCTCTTAATCATTTCCCTTTTGAATCCCCCTAGGCACATCTTTGTGTCTGGGTTGGCATCCAAGAAAAGTGAAATTAAATCACTGAGAAAAATTGAACAACTTATTTGCTCACACAATTTGTCAGAGCTTCCTGCTCTTGCTTTTGCTTTACAAAAAGGGAAGAAAGGGAGCTGGCATTACGGGTAGATAGTGGGTTGGACATGAGCCAGCAGTGTGCCCAGATGGCCAAAAGAGCCAATGGCATTCTGGCCTGGATCAGGAACAGTGTGGCCAGTAGGACAAAGGAGATTATTCTGCCCCTGTACTCAGCACTGCTCAGGCCACACCTGAGTGCTGTGTCCAGTTCTGGGCTCCTCAATTCAAGAGAGATGTTGAGGTGCTGGAAGGTGTCCAGAGGAGGGCGACAGAGCTGGTGAGGGGCCTGGAGCACAGCCCTGTGAGGAGAGGCTGAGGGAGCTGGGGGTGTGCAGCCTGCAGAAGAGGAGGCTCAGGGCTGACCTCATTGCTGTCTGCAACTACCTGAAGGGAGGCTGTAGCCAGGTGGGGTTGGTCTCTTCTGCCAGGCAAGCAGCAATAGAACAAAGGGACAGTCTCAAGTTGTGGCAGGGGAGGTCTAGGCTGGATGTTAGGAGGAAGTTGTTGCTGGAGAGAGTGATTGGCATTGGAATGGGCTGCCCAGGGAGGTGGTGGAGTCACCGTCCCTGGAGGTGTTGAAGCAAAGCCTGGATGAGGCATTTAGTGCCATGGTCTAGTTGACTGGCTAGGGCTGGGTGCTGGGTTGGACTGGATGAGCTTGGAGGTCTCTTCCAACCTGCTTAATTCTGTGAATTCTGCTCAACAAGCCACATGCAGCATTTTGTCACAGAAAGCCATTTAACTTTCCTTACAATGCTTAGGAGGAGAGAAGGAGCAAACACCTGAGTTTTCTGAGGAGGAACAAGCTGAGTGTCAGGGATTGTTTTGCCATTCTCCCATGTGCATGGTATTTGTTAGAGGTTTTCAAATGAGAGGCTCCAGATTGATTTTTAGCCCCAGCTGAAGGCAGAAGAGGCAACGGCCGTGGCTGCTACAGACACAAGAGGACACAGAGACAATGAAACAAACTGGTACCAATGCTAGTACAAAGTGTCTAAAGCTCTATTCAGAAGTGCTGCAATCATAGTACCCAGAAAGCAGTCCTCAGGAGAGGGTGGTGAGGAGATGCTCAAGCAGGAGAGCTCTATCAAGAGACTCCTCTCCCCTTAGCAAACTTCCTCCCTTATTCAGAGAGTGATGCTTCTGGGCTGGCACTTATCTGGAGCCAACCCAGCTCATCTGTGCTGGCTGAGTCAGAGCTGTTGGTAGCCTGCAGCCCATGGCTGGCCTGGAATTCTGTCCCTGTTACACCAGGACACCTGTTCTGGCTTGCCAGAGGTTTTTTTTCTGAGCTGCTTTGCTCCCTGCAGAGGGACAGATAGTGCTTTTGCGATGGTGAGCTCCCAGTACTGCCAGTCCCAGTATTTGGGACCATGGTTTGAGATGCAGATCATAGATGGCAGCATCCCTCCTGTAGTGGCTCACTTGCTGCACCATCATTCTAGCTGCACCAACTGCAGAGTCAGGAATGTCTGGGTGTCTGGATGGACCTTCCCAACCAGACTCAACTGCTTGCTCTTGGGAGAGGAGACAGGAACTGTCCCTGCCATATGCCACGACCACTGCGGCTGAGGGAAGGACCTGCCCTACTATGGCATCCATAGTGCAGGGTTCCAGCACAACATGCTGGTGTGGATATTACCCCTTGCCAGCCTTTGGTAGCCCTTAATGCTTCTCCTCTGCTCCATCCCCTCTGGGAATCCCAAGAGCCCACCTCTCTCCATGCACCATGGTTAAGTTTCAGGCTTTTCCTCACTTCAGCCCAGTACTCCTTTCTGTGATGCTGGTCTGTGCTCATCTTTCACACATTCATTTTGCACCCTCCCTGTTTTGTATGTTCCCTGCAGCCAGCAAAGTCTCATCGGGGTGGATTTGGCTTCCTTGTCCCTCATCCCTCTGCCCACCAAGCATCTGTTTTCCTGGGGACCCAGCTGTTTCTTACCATAGAGCCAAAAGGATGCTCATACTCAGGCTGCACAGGACACGCTGTGTTTCCGCCCCCCTGCCCCCCCCCCCCCCCCCGCCCGCCCCCCCCTCCGCCACAGACAGCAC
>WAAF01002134.1:322318-362231 GCA_013400475.1 Tricholaema leucomelas | reverse complement strand
AGGCTGCTCAAGGCCTCATCCAGCCTGGCCTTAAACACCTCCAGGGAGAAAGCATCCACAACCTCCCTGGGCAACCCGTTCCAGTGCCTTACCACCCTCACTGTAAAGAACTTCCTCCTAACATCCAGTTGGAATCTCCCCTCTTCCAGCTTAAACCCATAATAATAGTCCTATGGTAGTCATTGTAATATAGTTATTAATAAGCCATTTGTGATTATACCCTTAATGTCTCCACAACCGTGTAAGAATAAATATTAATATTGTAAGTTTAGTGGTTAGGGGTGTCGAGAGTTCAAATATGGAAGTTTAATAAATATATATATTTTTATCAATATCCTCTCGCATTAATTAATTTCTCCCCTCCGCGACAGCCGCCCAACTTACTCCTCATATTGCAGGCTGCTTCTGCAGCCCTCAGAGCCGTTTCTGGATGCTGAATGGGGGAGAAAAAAGCCTTATACAGGAGAAATGTCCTCTGCAACTACAAAACCCCTCTGGTGTGAACTCCACCTGAAGGCTGCAACACCAGAGTTACTTTCCAACAGCGGTGACCGAAGGGATCAGCCACACCACCCAGCTCTGAGTGTTTTGGTGGCTTTGGCATTCCTGGAGAACAGAGTTGCAGCACTGTGGTGGCATTTGACACAGCCTCGGTGACAACACTTATGTTTGCAGGGTTCTTTTTACAAACTCTTTTCTGAGGGGTCATTGGCTGGTGGCTGAGCTGCCTTTTCTCCTGCGTGCTTGCCTGGCAGGGCTGCGCTTTTGCATTCTGCACAGAGCTCAGCCTTTTCTCTCACCACCTGTTGGGGAGGGGAAATTAATTGATGCGAGATGATACTTTCCAAAATTAACATTGTTTATTACTTTTGCTACTCAGAGCTCTCGCCACCCCTGGCCACTCATTTTAATAGGAGTTTGGTTCTTACACGGTCATGGAAACATTCTATGGCTAATATCTACATCTGGTAATAACCAGCAAAATACATAAACATTGACTGAACTGGAAGAGAAGGTTCCCGCGGTCAGTGCTGCTTGCGGCCAATACACTGCTTGCCCAGTAGATGGGCCCAAGCTCTTTCTGCTCTACGGCAGAAGGCAGTGGAGAATTACAAAGAGGCATTTAAGCATTTACTCACAGATTATGATTATTCCCCTCGTGGGGGCTAGCCACAGTCCAGACAGTGCCCAAATGCTTTCAGGAGACTCTTGAGGCTTGAATCTTCCTGGCTTCTGGGAAAAAGATGCAGCCAATTTCTGACCTTGTCTTCTGGCCTCTTCTGGACCATCTGTATATATGTCCAGGAACTCTAGGCAGGACCTTCAGGTGCAGCAGGCAGATGTCCTGCAGTCTCAGCACGATGTCACGCTGGCCACACAGGCCAATCGCATGCAGGCATCCAGGGTCTGCTCCTGGTAACTCACGGCAGTGGAGTTTACCAGGCAAGCAATAAGGCAGTGTGCAATAGCAGCAGGGCTGGGCACAGCAGAGAGAGCAGGCAAAGAGCAGGGAAGCAGAGCAGGGAAGCAAGAGCAGGTTGTTCACCTGCGTATCTCCTGTTATCAATGTGGGCTGAGATTAACTGCCCTTTGGACACAAGAACAGCCAATCAGGATGGCAGTTAGCCAAACCTTACCAGATTAGGCAAAGCCACAGGCTTGCTTTTCCCTAATTTGGGAAAAGCACAGGCCTTGCACTAGGCAGGCACAAGCTAAGTGTGTGTACCTTACACCACAGGACCCTGGGCAGGCCAGACTCAGTGGCTCCAGGTCCTTTTGTGTCCATTTCCCATGCTTGCCTCTCTGGTGGAGCAGAAGAACATGCCTAGGCAATGCAGGACATGTATCAGCCTATTTTGGGCTTATCAGGCCTACCACAACACCACCACTCTTACTTAATTCTGTACATGCAGTATTCATGTATTAGCTATTTGTTCTGTGTTCCATCTTTTTCTGCAGGACCCAAGTTGGCAGCACATATCAGGCAAACAGCACCATGCTTTTTGCTTTGCACCACACCCCCAGAGCATTTGGAGGTTTTTTTCAGGTCAGGTTTCATGCCTTAGTCACTGGAGGATGTTCACCAGTGGGGTTGGAATGAATGAGGCCAGACCGGGCCAGCAGTGTCTGAAGCTACTGGAGGGTGGGAGGAAAAAAATTCCATGGACTCTGGGAGAAGAGGGTTGATTAGTCTTCAGAGCTGTCACCTAGCACTCAGGACGCTTCCAAACAGCATTCCCCTGAAATCCTTTCACCAGGTTTCTTGGAGGAGAACAAGGCGAGGGGGAAACTGCCAACAGCAGAGGTCTGCTTTGGTCATTACCACACGACATCCTGCTTTGCAGGACAAAATAGCCACAGCCAGCAAGAGGAGGGTGCAGACCCCTGAGAGCAGTGGGCAGAAAGTGACTCAAACACAACCAAACCTAGGGAAAGGAAACTGTCTTGGGCTGCTTAATGACTCTGCAGAAAGCTCTCCAGTGAGAGAACCAAGATGTTGCCATGGCCTTGTGGCACTGAGCAGGGCTGCAATGAGACAGATGCAAGGAAGAGGTTTTCTCTGACACAGAAGAAAACCCCCTAAGTGCCAGAGATCCGCAGGCAGGTGGGTGGCTGAGATACCAAAGAGGCTGTGAGGGGAAACACCGTAGAGCTCCTCTGTGCCACTACCATCCAAACTGCATGTCAGGGACTGAGCTTCCTCATACTCCATGCCTTGACTTTCTCCTTGAAGGAAATCTCTGGTGGAAGGCTTTACATATGTCTGCATTAACATAAACAAAGAGTGGAAAAGGAAGTTTACACTCCATGGGAAGAGCAGAGAGTTTTCCAAACATGTTGTTTGCTGAGCCTTATCTAAATGAACAGCCACACTTCTCCATCCAGGAGCGGGCTGGGAGAGTGCGGTGTGGGGCTGGGTTCACAGGGCCTGGGCACTGCAGCGCTGTGCTTAGATAAACCCATTGAGATCAGTCCGGACGGGGGTGGATAAATAAACTGCTGTCCTTCCCCAGAGGGAGGCTGGATCTTCCCCTCAGCAGGTTGAAGATTATAAACTAATAGCTAAAGAGAGGCTGCCAGTCCTTTGTTCACTGCCCATCCATGTTTAACCATGAGCTGTGGCATTTCCGGGCTGTCGAGAATGTTCTCTGAGAGAGCTGATCTTAACGGCAAACTGCTGCATCAATTTGTGCTCCTCAGGGGAGGTGGACAACTGAGAGAGATGTAGGGTGTGCACTTCATGGAGCACATTGTCATCGCAGAACCCCAGCATGGTGGGGTTGGAAGGGACCACACAGTCCAACCTCCCTGCTAAAGCAGAGGCACCCACAGCAGCTTGCCCAGGATCACAATGGCCGTGCAGGTTTGGAATGGGGACAGAGTGGTTGGAGAGCAGCCAGGAAGAAAGGGACCTGGGAGTACTGGTAGATATTAGGCTGAACATGAGCCAGCAGTGTGCCCAGGTGGCCAAGAGAGCCAGCTGCATCCTGACCTGTATTAGGAACAGTGTGGCCAGCAAGATGAGGGAGGTTATTCTTCCCCTGTACTCAACACTCCTTGAGTGCTGTGTCCAGTTCTGGGCTCCTCAATTCAAGCGAGATTTTGAGGTGCTGGAAGGTGTCCAGAGAAGGGCAACGAAGCTGGTGAGGAGCCTGGAACTCAAACACTATGAGGAGAGGCTGAGGGAGCTGGGGGTGTTTAGCCTGCAGAAGAGGAGGCTCAGGGCTGACCTCATTGCTGTCTACAACTACCTGAAGGGAGGCTGTAGCCAGGTGGAGTTGGTCTCTTCTGCCAGGCAACCAGCAACAGGACAAGAGGACACAGTCTCAAGTTGTGCTGGAGGAGGTCTAGGCTGGATGTTGGGAGGAAATTCTTCACAGAGAGAGTGATTTGCTGGCTGAGGCACTTAGTGCCATGGTCTAGTTGACTGGATAGGGCTGGGTGCTAGGTTGAACTGGATGATCGTGAAGGTCTCTTCCAACCTGGTTGATTGTATGATTCTATGAATCAGGCTTTGCTTGAACATCTCCAGGGAAGCGACTCCACCACCTCCCTGGGCAGCCCATTCCAATGCCAATCACACTTTCTGTCAAGAACTTCCTCCTATCATCCAGCCTAGACCTCCCCCAGCACAATTTGAGACTGTGTCCCCTTGTTTTGCTGCTGGTTGCCTGGGACCAACTCCACCTGGCTACAGCTCAGGCTGCCCTTCTGCAGGCTCAACAGCCCCAGTTCTCTCAGCCTTTCCTCCTTACAGAGATGACCCAGACCCCTTGGCATTTCTGTACCCCCTCCTGGACTCTCTCCAGTAGTTTCCTGTCTCTCTTGAACTGGGGAGTCCAGAACTGGACCTGAGACTCCATCTGTGGCCTCACTAAGGCAGAACAGAGGGGAAGGAGAATCTCCCTTGACCTGCTGGCTATGCTCTTCTTAAAAAAATCCACCCTAAGGCAGCCACGTAGGAGCATCTTGACTTTACATTACGCTCCTCTGCAGGATCTCTGAGGCCATCATGAGGAGGAGATCCCTTGGGGTCTCTGGCATTCTGGTGCTGCCAGCCAGACCCCCCTAGCACAGGCTGTTTGCTGTTCACGTTTCTCATAAGCCTCCTGTGATCTCGTGGCTTGTGGTTTCCTCCCCCTTCGGTGTTGTAATGGTGCTGCAAACACCAAGGATGCAACCAGCGGGTTACACAACCTAAGCTGCCTTCAACAGAAATGGCACATTTTGTTTATTTCATGGAAATCTAGTTTCCAGGAAATTGGAAGACAATCCGTTTCCACCACCACCAAAGTTTCTGCCAGAGGCAAAGGCAGCATCTCTAGGGAGCGAGGTTCCACAAGTCACTCTTTTGGGTTCTCTTTCTATACTGGTTTTCTAATCTTTTGGCCCATTTCAGTGTGATTTGCTAGGGACTGAAGCATATTAAGCAGCTGCAGGTTTCAATGAGTGTCCCACTAGTAGGGAGCCTAGGAGCTGGCATGGCAGACACTGCTCCTGAGTGACAGACAGACACAGCTCTGCCCCAATCTAGGCTGGGTCCTCGGGCGAGGGACACCTGCTCCAGGCCTGCTGCTCATGCAGGGTCCTGTAAAAGGCTGGGATCAGCCAGGTGACAATTGGGACTCCCAAGGTTTGTGGCTAAGCCACAGCTGGACGAGCAGCAAGTGAAGCGCTGGGCAATTTATGTCCCAGTTCCTGCAGCTATTTTTAATGCAGCTTCAGAGACCTGCTGTCTTATCCTTCCTTTTTAGTCTGCTGCTTTTCTTCAGCTCATCTCATTTTCCTTGCCCTTTCTTTATCTTGGGATCAATTTATACCATCCTTTTTATCATGGTCTAATCAGAACACACTTTATGATTTCAGATAAATGTAGTCATGGTAATTTTCCACTCCATTTAGGTCAAGCAAGGATGAAACAATTTTTTATATCTTATCTAGCCAGCAGCAGCTACGGCTGCCTGTTAAACCAGTGGTCCCCTTGCTTTGCTAACTGTATTAGGTCTTAATGCCCAGTCTCACTCTCCTTTTGGGGCTTTTCAGGAAGTCAGTACTGTGCTGCCAGCCAGCCTGCAAGCCCTGGGAATAAAGGCAGAGCAAAGCAAGGGCTGCCTTTCCTCTCCCACAGCATCTGTGAGAGGCGGTTGAGGGAGTCTTTCCCCTCCCTCCAGTCCCACCAGCACAATCAGGATCATGTGTGGATCTTCAGCCACAAGAGACCTGTAAGAAAGCTGGGGGCAGAATTTTGATGAGGGGGCTGTTGTGACAGGACAATGGACGATGTTTTAAACTTAGTGAGGGAGATTCAGACTGGGGAGAAGGGAGAAATGCTTGACACTGAGAGTAGTGAGGGTGGTCCAGGTTGCCCAGAGAGGTGGTAGATGTCCCATCCCTGGAACCATTGCAGGTCAGGTTGTTTGGGCTCTGAGCATCCTGCTCTAGGTGTGGATGTCCCTGCCCATGGAAGGAGTTATACTTGAAAGTACAAGTTTCTAGTGTACTCTCATTTGATGGCTTTGAAAGGTCCCTTTCCACCCAAACCAGACTGTGATTCTACCATTCTATGTTCCTATTTGGGATTTAACCATTTGGGGATGCCTGGGAGGATGCTGTAGTGGTTTTGGGGCAGTGGCAGTTGCCAATGAGGAAGCTCTGTGTCCAAGCCCTGTCTCAGCTGCACAGCCCCAGGTTTTGGTGCTGTCACACCAGTGGTGGGGCTGTGAGCACATCCTGTGACGCTGCCCAGGGTTTCAGCTGCTTTCTGCAGCTGGCAGAAATCTGCTTCGTGTTTCTGAAGCACTTTGAGCAGAACTCTGTTATCTTTGGGTGACACATGCAATCTGGGCTTTAATAATATTACCCATAATAATATTATTCAGCTGCAAGGAAGCCAGCAGAATGTTAAAAACCTTTTCATTTGATACTGCATGATTTCAAACCATTCATGTGCCCAGCTGCCCAGGCTCCTGCATTTCATCCCTTCTCTGAGGATGGTCCTGGCTCCAGCTTTGAAATGCAAATACCCGGGGCAGTGTCCTGGCTTCCCTTGGCAAAGGTTAGGAACACATTTGTCTGCTGCTGCTGACTGGTGGGAAAAGTGCAGGAGATAGGGAGCAAGGAGAGGGCTCTGGCACCATTCAGGTGCAGTGTGGCAGCAGCAGACTTCATAACCCTCTTGGTTTACACTGGCTGCTTGCACTCAGCTCCTTGTTTGTTTGTGCGAGGGTCTGTTGAGATTCAATAGTGCAGCTATTGGCAAAGGTATCTCCAGGCCTTCCCAAAGTGTGTGAAGGGAGGGCAACAGTGATTAGGGAAAAGATTGCTTTAAAACCTCACTGTAATTAGTGCAATTAAACACTTCAAGATGGCAATATGGCTGTTGGCCAGTGTGCTTCGACGATGGGCAGCAGAGCCCAGGAGACCTTCCTGGGAGGATGAGTTCAGCAGAGTTCATCATCAGGTCCCTCAGTGGCAATGGGGCACTGGGCAAGAAGCATAGACTCATCTAGTTCCAACCCCTCTGCCCTGGGCAGGGACACTCTACCCTAGATCAGCCTGCCCCCAGCCTCATCCAGCCTGGCCTTAAACACCTCCAGGGATGGGAAGGCAGGTCCCGACTCCAAGGGGACCAGGGAAATCTGTCCCCTGTCCCAGCCCAAAGGTGTGCATGGGGCAGGGAAAGGAAGCCTCCATTTCCACCTAGCGGCACTAAGCTACCAGGACAAGTCTAGAGGACGCTACAGGATCCAGTAACTGGATGTGCCTGAATTTCCTGGTCTGCTCCACTCATGCCAGCACCCTCTCCCCGTCCTGCTGGAAGGGCTCAGGCATTCCTTAGCCACAGGCTCATGTTTTCTTTTAACAGCAGCAGGGATAGACTGTGACCAGCCTCACGTCCCTCTGCCTGTGGGCCGGTGTGTGCCCATGGACTGGCATGTGCCAGAGGGCTGGCAGCAGTGTCTTCCACCCACAGGGGTGACTCACTGCAGGTCCGAGGGCGGCTGCCAGCAGCAGAGATGGCAGCTTCGAGGAGAGCTGTTCCTGCTGCCCCAGGCAGACAAGCAAAGCAAGGAGAGAAAAACGGGGGGAAGAAGAGAATGGAGAGAGAGGAGAGCTAAAGTGAGGTGCACAAGCACCCAGCAGCCTGCCCTTCATTGCCCTTCAGCAGCTGTTGTGGCTGATGATGGCACATCTCACAGAGGTGGGACAGCCAGCCCAGGCACAGATCTGGGCTGGGATCACTGTCAATGCATAAGACGATGACATTTTGAGGTGGCATCCAAAGGGCTCATCATACTCAGCCACCACACCCTTCTGTGAAAAATGATAACACCTCTGGGCTCCCCTAGAAGGAAACCAGACCTCTACTTCCCAGTATACTGCTGTTCAAATTCTGAGGGTTATGCTCTGGATATTTATGTTATATATTTATTGCTGCTTATGATTAAAGATGGCAGCACAAAGCAGTGCCAAGAATGCTGAAATCAAAGTGAAGCAAGGGAAATCCTTTGGTGATGCTTTTATTTGCTCTAGCAGATATCAAACCTCAGTGCAAAAACAGCTTAACTGATGTAAGTTCTACGCTTGTGACTTGGGCAGAGAAGGCAGCCAAGGTGCGAGGGGGCTGCTACATCCAGCCCTTGACAGATTTCCTGTGGCCTGCTTTTACAGAAAGAGAGAATTATGCCACAGTTCCTCCTGGCTCTTGGCTCCTCTTGCCACATGGCTGCCACTGCCACTTCAGCTTGGAATGGCCTCGGGACAAGCCTCCTCACAGATGGTAGCTGCTGCAGAAGCAGCCCTGTGGATGTACAGCTGCTGGCACAACTGCTTCAATAACCTTTGAGCAATCAGCAGTTTGATTTGTGCCTTAATGGGGAAGAGGAGAATGGTTTGTTTGTTGGAGGGGGGTGGGGGGCAAGTTGTCTTCTGGGTGCCAGTTAAGAAGTAAACAGTGCAAAGAAATGAAGAGCAATGTTAGCAAGAGCAGGGTGCTCTAATTATAATTACATAACTTACATTTCAATTTGATGGGAATATTAAAAGGATTCCTGGGAGAGTTGTGAGCAGTCTAAAAGTGCAATAGCACAAACCCCAGCAAACCTTGACTACTTTTAGAGGACATCTCCTTAAAGGGCCAGGCTTGGCCACCCGCGCTGCGGTCTTGCCGAAGTTGCAGTTCCCTCCAACTCCCTAAAAGACAAACAAATTCTCACCGCAGAGTTTTCTCCCACCCATGCCACAGAGCAATGATAGTTTCTGGTGTCGTCAAGGCTGGAATCCAGGGGACTGCAGGAGCATAAATATTTTCAGTGCATGCCTTATTTGTATGGAATACAGGAGGTATTTATAGCCCTTATGAACGCAAGATGGATGTGAGTCAAGACAGAGCTGTGTTTGACTGGGCAGGAGTATTTGGTGGTCTCCATGGCTGTTTCAAAGGGGCATTGGGGGACTTGAACATTGCCAGGCTTCTTTCCCTCCTCAGTTCTTGAGCTGCTTGGTAGGGTCAGTTCCCACGGGCAGTGCCAAGCTGGACACAACTACTGACACAAGAGAAATAATTTGGTAAAACTGCCTCTCTCCAGAGCTGTGTTTGCACTGTGCTCGCATCTGTAGGGCTGGAATATGCCCCCCTTGGCATGATTCATACCCCAATACACCCCACAGTGCTGCCAAGGACAGGAGGAGAATGTCCCTGGAGTCCTTAATAGGCATCTGAAGGCTTGTGGCACTGCCCAGCACAGCCCAGAGGCTGCATGTCCTCAGCCCATGCCAAAGGCAAAACGAAGATCACTGTTTGCACCTTCATGGCAGCTGCAGCAGGGAAACAGAGGAAGCAGAACCCTGGCTGCAGCTGGGCACCAGTGGGATGTGCCCACTGCAATACAGGATGATTGGAAATTGCCCAGCAGCAACTTGTGTGCCCAGACCACGCAGCAGGGTGGGCTTGGGGTGAGGTGAGAGAGGATAAAGGAGTTCACTGAGAGCAAGTGGAGGAGGAGGCTGGTCAGGCTGGCCCCTAGTGTCAGCACCAGCTCAGCTCATGGTCTGAGGGTGAGGATGGGTCCCTGACAAACCCTGTTCTCCCAGCGGAGAAGCTGGCCTGCACAACTGGGAATGGAAAGAAGTTGTACATGGCCCCTTGGAATGGGCTGCCCAGGGAGGTGGTGGAGTCACCATCCCTGAGGTGTTTAAGAGGAGGCTGAATGAGGCACTTAGTGCCATGGTTTAGTTAACTGGAAGAGTTAGGTGGTAGGCTGGACTCAATGGTCCTAGAGGTCTTTTCCAACCTGCTTAATTCTGAGATTCTGTGAAATGGCCTCGAATGCCTCATGTGCTCCCAGGGCTGTAGGGAGGGAAGGAGGAAAGGAGGAGTGGCAAGTGAGTGGCAAGTCCCTGCAGGACACAACTCCCACCCTATGGCACAGCAGCCAGCCCACTGTGGCCCCTTGGTCCCCTTGGCCTTCTCAGTCCCTCATCTCCTTTGTTCTCCTTGGCACCTTCAGCCTCCTCAGCCCCCTCAGTTCTCTAATCCAGCTGTGTCCCTCAAAGATTAAATCGAGTTTGTTCCCAATAGGAAGGAAAAAAATGTCCTGAATATTTGGGCTACTGTCATCATTTAGATCTTCAGACATTGCCATTTTTTGGTTTAACCACTTCATACTCAGGAGCACTTTCCAAAAGAAATGAGTTGGGAATCTAACTTCTGACAAACAAGAATCACTGGAATGGGCATGGGACAAGGCAAAGGAATCTCTGTAAATAGCCTGACTTCCTTCACAGCTTCAGGTTCCTTGTTAGTTTTTAGGTTGATTTGAGTTTTCTGAGTTTCCAGGCACTGTTGTCATGTAGATGCCTCATCCTTACTCTTTACTTACCTATTCTCAGTCTTGACTCAGTCATAGGGCCATAGGTGGGAATATAAAGTCAGTTCCAGTCATGTTCTGAGGGGTGTAAGTCTTCTCCAGGAGAATGTTGTCACAGGCAAAATGGCACAAAATGTGAGAGTTAAGGAGATGGCTCGATTGTGATGCATGTTAAACAAAAAGAAGGCTCCCAGGTGACCTTCTTGTGGCCTTTCAGTATCTGAAGGGGGCCTACAGAAAAGCTGGGGAGGGACTTTTCAGGCTGTCAGGGAGTGACAGGACTAGGGGGAATGGAGTGAAGCTGGAGATGGGTAGGTTTAGCTTGGATGTGAGGAGGAAGTTGTTGAGCATGAGAGTGGTGAGAGGCTGGAATGGGTTGCCCAGGGAGGGGGTTGAGGCCCCATGGCTGGAGGTGTTTAAGGCCAGGCTGGATGAGGCTGTGGGCAGCCTGATCTTAGGGTAGGGTGTCTCTGCCCATTGCAGGGGGGTTGGAACTGGATGATCCTTGTGGTCCCTTCCCACCCTGATTGATTCTATGATTCTAAGGCTCTGTGAACTGCATTGGTTGCTATTATGTGGAAAACCAGAGGATTGGCAGAGAGCTGGAAAGCATTCCTGAAAGGAGCACTTATTTGTGAATGGATGGTGCTAAAGATAGGGACAGATTTCGGCACACCAAAGGGTTCCTGTGACACTTCTCTCTGTATGAGCTCTAATTTATGGAACCGAATCATAGAATGGCTTAGGTTGGAAGTGACCTCAAAGGTCATCCAGTTCCAGCCCCACCCTCGCCATAGGCAGGGACACCTCCCACTAGGGCAGGTCACTAAAGGCCTCATCCAACCTGGCCTTGAACACCTTCAGGGAGGGAGCATCCACAACCTCCCTGGGCAATCTGTGCCACTGTCTCACCACCCTCACTGTAAAGAACCCTTTCCTAACATCTAGTTTGAATCTTACCTCCTCCAGTTTAAACCCATTACCCCTTGTCCTGTCAGTCCAAGACCTTGTCAGTAGTCCCTCCCCAGCCTTCCTGTAGCCCCCCCTTCAGATACTGAACAGGTCTATAAACTCCATCCAGCCTTCCCAGAGACACCTCTGACAGGGCATTGGAGGCTGCACGTTCATAGCTTCCAGTCACTGCTGAGCACCAGGGCCAGGAGATCCCACCTGTGGTCACTGAATTTAAGAGTAAAGAGAAGTCCAGGTGGGGTGAGGAAAGCTCTTCCTAGCAGAGCACTGCTCTGTGGTGAATGCACTGCCCTCACAATAAAAGCTTTCTGGCTAGAAAGCAAACACTCCCACAACTCTCTGCAGTTGTGCCAAGCAACTATGCATACTCTTTTGTTCAAGTTTCCTCTCTCTTCTCTCCCAAGATGCTCCAGGCTTGATCAGCCTATGCTAAGCACAAAAATTAGAAGGAAAAAAAAGAACAGCCCCAGGGATGGGTAACTGTGAGTAACTACATCATTACCAGCGCGAGGAACATAACTGCTGTTGCAGGGGGCTGGAGGAGCTCCCCAGCTCACAGCAGAGGGAACACAGCCCTGGGCTGATGCTCAAAGCAGGAGAGGAAGCTCCACCACACAGCACAGATGGCTTGAAGATCAAACTTTGTCTGAGCTGGCCTTCATGAAGCAGGAGATGATATTCTTCCAGGTGCCTAGGAAAACTGCTTTGTGTCCCAAGCCAGTCACTGCCCTGGCTGGAGTAACAACAATACTGATAGCACTAGAGGAATCACAGAATCACAGAATCAATCAGGTTGGAAGAGACCTCCAAGAGCACCCAAGTCCAACCTATCACCCAGCCCTAGCCAATCAACTAGACCATGGCACTAAGTGCCTCATCCAGGCTTTGCTTGAACACCTCCAGGGACAGCAACTCCACCACCTCCCTGGGCAGCCCATTCCAATGGCAAATCACTCTCTCTGTGAAGAATATCCTCCTAATATCCATCTTATACCTCCTCTGGCACAACTTGAGACTTGTCCCTGAGGAGTTTGGGATGCCATGGGGACACACCACTGCTCCACACTAGGGCCATGTGCCTGCCCCTGGTGTCACAGCTTTACTAGTCACTGACCACAGTGTCTGTGTGAGGCATGGATGACAGCACACTGCTTGGACAAAGTAGGGCTCCTCCCTGCACCCTCCTGAGGTCTGCACAGCCTCCCCTAATCCTGCCAGGTCAAGAAAACCAGTGGCTGTTGTTTAGGATGGAAGGGCAAACCCTGAGAGCTGAGGAGCACTTTTGCCTGAGAGAATGTGATTTAAATTAACTATTTTTAGCCAGTTCTAGTGGGAGTTGAAGGAGGAGAGTGCCTTCCAGGAGATGTAGAATACCACGCTATATCAGGCACCAACATAGGAGCAGATGCTTCCAATTACACTTAATTCACCTTTCTTAAAGAAATATATATGTATATATAGTTACAGAAAGATGATCTTTTTCTGAAGCTGAAAATATTTGGCACTGAAGTGTCCATGTTAGAGAGCAGATACACTTGTGACACCCAGCATCGTGTGACATCCAGCAGTTTGTGACTCTTCACAAGGGTGCTGCTGCTGCTACCACGGGAAGAGGGGTATGGGTTTGGAAGCTGTTGACTCCATCTCTGGGACAGTTTACTCTGTTTCCTGACACCAGCAAGCTCTGTGGTGTGTTAGCACATCCAGGAAAACGTGCTTTGCTAGACTCTACATCTGAACACAGCCTGGTGCTAGTCCTGACTCAGGCAGCTGCACAAAGATGACAATAGATCAGCCTGTCCAGGCACCCAGATGCTGCTGCTGACCTCTGGCTCACTTGAAATCCTATTAAGGCTGAAATCACCACCGATGACCAGCAAACCGTAGCAGTCTGTCATACATTTGGAGAGTGGAAGATGTCTTGGGATGTCACTGTGCCTATGTTTCACCCAGACCTGCCTTCTCAGAGGACTGGAGCCCTCCTGGTCCTCTGGCAGAGGCTCTCAGGCTCTCTCTTGTCCTCAGCTCCCACAGAAGGAGGAGGGAGCAGAGGAGAGGAGCTCATTCTGGCACTGCTACGACCAGTTCTGCAGGGAGCAGAGGGCTGGGATGGCACTTTCCCAGCTGCCAAGCCATGAGTCACAATTTCCTTTGGCTTTTCTCTCTCACTGTTTCCTTCAGTTACTCTGCCTGGTTTATCAGCTGGAGGCAGACATCAAAGCATGGAGTTTCCACGTGCTCCTCCTGAGAGAGCAGGAAGCACCCACTCACGGCACAGGAGTGCCTGGTCTCAGGTCTTTGCTCACATTAGAGCCCACCCTCAGGTCCTTGCTCACATGGATATGCACACTTAGGGCCTTGCTTTGCTGTCACATACAAGAGAATCCACGTCCAAGCCCCATACTACAGCAGGCCTCCTGGCTCAGGACCCTTCTAGCTCTTCCATTGTTCTATCCCCACCTCTGACATCCCAAGGAGCCAGGCTCCCAAGGGCTTCCTTCCTTGTGCTGTTAGTTCTCAACATTTTGCTGGACTTAAAGGGAGAAAAAGTCTTCCAGACAGTGCTGATTTCCTAGTCCAGTGTAACCTTTCCACTTCCAAGCTAAGGACAGCTTGACATTTCCTCTGCATCCTAGGCAGGAGTTGCAAAACCTCTCAGCCTCACTCCCAACGCTGCTACATGTCTCTGGGACATGCTGTGCATCCTCAAACACTTGCAAAACACTAAAGTGTTTTCTAAAGTCCTTATTCCCCAGTTCACCCGCTGGAGCTGCCATCACTGGAAACCGGCAGCTCTGCTCTGCCTGCTCTCCTGTTATGGCCAGGTGACAGTGAAGCTGATTTTACTGCAAGGGATCCCAGAATGAATTCCCAGCCTCTTCCCAGACTGTCCCCTCATTGCCTTGGTGGTGAACTGTGGGTGTGCACTTCCTTCATCTCTTGTGTCCTGAAATGATGCATGAGCAGCCACAGCAGGCAGTCCTTAGGCACCCCTCTGTGTGCTGGGTGTCCTGGAATGTCTGCATCTTCAGTTCAGATTTCTCCCTTATGTCTCCTTTGGGTCTGGCTGAAGGAGCTGACTGCACCAGCACTCTGTATTTTAAGTTTTTCTTTTCTGGGAGGCCAGCCTCTGATGAGACTGAAACAAACACTCTTGTCCCCAAAGACTTCATGCTACTCAAACGCCAGAGGAAAGGAGCACAGTTTGTATCCATAAATCTCCTCTCCCTCTCCTCATGTTTTCCCCACTCTGTATTGTTTATTATGGCTGACAGAGCACATGATTTACATTACAAGCCATAGCAATTCCTAGGAGATCTCAAGAGCTGCTTCTAAATGGTGATGCTGTAGCCATGCTCATTATACAGCCCACCAAAACCTGACTGAAGTCATAAATCATCACTGCCAGGGTTGAAGCACACAGCTGTAGTGTTTTGTCATGGGCAGGAGGACACAGATGGTACTTTGCCAATACCATTGCTGGCCGAAGTGTGAACTCCACCATCTCCAGAATCCCGAGAAGCCTCTGTGCTAAATGCTGGGAGGGAAAAAAAATCCACCTTCAGAGCTTTTCTTTAAAACATCAACATTAACCCTTCTAGGATAGGGAACAGAGAAGGCACCGAAGGGATGTCAGGTTCCCTCACACACCACCGTGGAAGCTCTACAAGAGAAGAGGAAGGAAAAGCTGTCTTTCAGACACAGATAAATTCCAGTCTTAGCCACCTTTTAATAGCTTTAGCATGTCCATCACTCTGCTGTCTGAGCATCCTCCAGCAACCTAACACAGGACCAGGAGATGCTCTTTGTATTTCCTTCCCTATTGCTCGTCCCAAAGGGAAATATTATTTATCAAGGCAGAGAAGGCTTTGAAAAATAACATCTTGGATGAATTAGGTTTCCTCTCTAAGCTTGATTTATTGTCCCTAGATAAAATAATGGGAACAAGCCTCTGTCAGGCTCTCTCATATACTGCCAGAGCTTACCAGGACCGTGTAGATCTTAAAAGCACATCTCCATCTGAACATTTTTCAGGTAGCATTGCTGTGAAAAGAGAAAAGTATATTTTTGCCTGGAATAGCATCACCCTGAGAGAGATTAAAGGACAATTTCCCTTTCTCCAGATATCCCTTTGTGTTACAGACTCAGCCTGTGCCTCGCTTCCTATTGATCAAATGGATCTTATGCCCAGCAATCAGACAGAGGGCAAAGGAGCGGTGAGGGGGGGAAAGAAGCCCAAACTATTGTTTAGAGAGAAACTTCTGTTCCTCATACTCTCTGCAGTTGTGTCTCTTTTAATAACCACTTTTCAAGCTGACAGCAGCTCTTAAAAGTAGATTTGGATTTAAAAAAAGGAAGGAAGACATCCTAGGACTTCATGTTTCTAATTATGTTCCCAGAGAGCCTTCAAATGACTTTCATGAATCTATACCCAAAGCAGCCAATTCTCTTGCTGCTCACACTGTTTTTATCCCGATACAAATCTCTCTGCTGTAATGGGGCTATTTCTGTTTTTAACAGCCTTACATAAGAGGAGAACGAGATCCAGTGGGTGGGCTCCGCTTTGTGTCTTTTCCTTAGTTTCAAACAGCTCCTGATGGAAGAAAACCAAATCAGTCAAAATGAGGCCAGAGAGTCACCCGTGTCAGGAAAGCAAAAAGGTAGGAGAAGCCCATCCATTGTTAGTTCTGTCCCTGAGGTGGGACTGAAGCATGGTTGGTGCTGAGCTTTGAGAAGCCAAATGGCTCCTGATGGATCCCAGATCCAAATCTGCAATCTCTCAGCAGCAGTCCAAAGAGGAAAATGGGATCATGCCAGTCAGGCAAGGCTGGGCCCCAGTGCTCCTGGGTGAGCGTCATTTGGGATTGACCATCGCTCCTATACAACTGTGTTTGCAATTAAAGGATTCCTGTCCTCACAACAACTTTCCTTTGCCTTGGAAAAGGACACTTTGCACTTGACTATATCCAGACCCAATCCATTCCATACTTCTCCATGCTACTCCCCAGGAACAAGCAGTCCATCCTCAAGGCTGATGCACCTCTGCTATGAGGATAGGCTGAGAGACCTGGGGTTCTTCAGCCTGGAGAAGACTCTAGAGGGACCTTATAGCTGCCTTCCAATACCTGAAGGGACCCTGCAGGAAGGCTGCAGAGTGACTCTTCATAAGGGTGTCTAGTGACAGGACAAGGAGGAATGGTTTGAAGCTGAGGGAGAGTAGGTTTAGACCAGATCTTAGGAAGAAGTTCTGCACTACGAGGCTAGTGAGACACTTGAATAGGTTTCCCAGGGAGGTCGTGGATGCCTTTTCCCTGGGGGTATTCAAGGCCAGGTTGGATAAAGCCTCGAGCAGCCAAGTCCAGTGGAGAGGTGTCCCTGCCCATGGCAGGGAGGTTGGAGTAAATTATCTCTGAGGTGCCTTCCAAACGAAGCTATTCTATGACTGGTTCTATGAAGGCTGAGGCCACAGCTACCAACCCTCCTTTTAGCCTACAAATACAATGTCTTGTAGACACTTTACATGGGGTGGAGTGCTGGATGTTATTCTCAGAGTAACTTCCATCTACTAGGCTTCTTGTAAAAAGAAAGCAGAATCTTTCTTATCTGGGTATATATATCTTTGGCAGCTACTGGGGAAAAAAAAATACAGCTGTATCTTTCAAAAACAAAACCCAAACATCACAATTTCAGCTGCAAGAAGGGCAGTGAGCAAGAATGTTCCATACAGAATTGCAGTGGATCTCTGCAGATGAACTCGTGGTGAGATGTCTCCTCTGATAGCTGCTGGAGAGAGCAGAGGGGTAAGGAAGCAGTCACTGTGAATAACACAGAGTTACTCCGTTTCCTGCTCTTCCCAGCTGCCTGTTTCCATGACACGGAACAGAGGGAAGAGCAGAGCTGTGCTGTCCCTCATGCCTCTGCCTGTGCTCTTCTAGGCAGGATGCCACTCAGGCTCTGGGAGCCAGCAGAGCTAGATTGAGCTGCACTGCTGCTCATGTTCTCCTCTGGATGCTCTGGGAGCGGGTCCTGCACACACGTCCTTCAGAAGATGAATAAACTTCTAAAAGCCATTTACAAGGTTTTGTGTTTGTTAATTTTATGGCTGCTGTAGCATTTGAAGTAGTCTGAGGCGGAAAATCCTGTTGGCAGGAGCTGCCTTTGCACTTGCACCTCAGCATACAGCCACACTCAGGGTTTATTGCATGGTCTTGGCCAGGCTGTGAACAAGGATCACACTGTGCTCCAGGACTTCTGCTCCCGGCAGTGTAATTCCCAGTAACTCTGCCTGCTTCTAGGGAAAAGCTGTAAACCTGTTCCATGGTGGGAAAGCCAGAGGAAGAAAATGTTAGCTCTTCAGAGGACTTGGAAGTTACTAAGAGATTTGTCTTCACTTAGGTATGTTTCCCTGTTCTCCAACTACCTTATGGAAAGTGTCACCAGGACACCTGTACCTGACCTGTGCTGTACACCTGACCAGGAACTGGCATGAGCTGGTAGTTTCCAACTCTCACACTACCTCACTAACATTCAAATATGTTGCTGTGGCATTTGGCCAGATCCAGGTCAGCTGCTGAAGAAGCCCCAGAACCACACTGCAAAGGGATACACTGCTGGCTGATGCCATTGCTACAACCACTGTCATCCCACAGGATCCAGGAGGCTTCCCAGGAGACCTGGACCAAAGTGAGATGGCAGAGAAGGAGTTAACCCAGGTGGCAGTACAGGAGCAGCTGCAAAGCCCCAGCTGCAGAGGAAACAGGCAGCAGAGGTTGCTCAAATGGGTGTGGGAGAGGGAGAGCAGAAGGATGAGGGGACACAGAAAACAAGAGCAGGTAGGAAAGCTGGAGCTGGGTCCTGAGTGAGGGACATAGAGTGTCATAGAATCACAGACTGGTTTGAGTGGGAAGAGACCTTCGAAGGTCATCCAGTCCAGCCCCCTGCAGTCAGCAGGGACATTTGCACCTAGAGCAAGTTGCTCAGAGCCCCAAACAAAATGATCTGCAGTGGTTCCAGGAATGGGGAAACTGGGCCAGGCTTTCATCACCCTTAGTGTCAAACATTTCTTCCTTCTCTCCAGTCTGAATCATCCTCTTCGAATTAAAACCGTGTACCCTTGTCCTGTCACAAGTCCTGCTCAGAACTCTGTCCCCAGCTTTCTGATTGGCCCCTTTAAGCAGTGCAAGGCCACCAGAAGGTTTCCTGGAGTGCTCCATGCTGAACATCAGGCACGTGAAGCACCAGGGAACCGCTGGGTGTGCTGAGATGTGAACAAAGGTGGTGCCACCTCTGCAGCAGGTGGCTGATGGTCTCTTGGGTGGGTTGAGGAGATGCCAAGGAAGAGTGCTCTTGGTCTGGTTTTTCAGGGTACTCCGGGAAACATCCCTGACACAGGAGGAGGTATGGCTCTGCTGCTCTGCACCGATTGTCCTGGTGTCTGCTCACCTCAGAGAAAACACAGGGTAGCTTAGCAGTGATGTGGAGGTGGCATGCCCACATTAAGTCCCAAGGGCAGAGCATGCACCCAGGTGCTAAGGAGCTCTGCAAAGGCTCTGCAGTCACATCTCTGCTTTGTGCTGCTGTGAGAGCACTTGTGCCTTGCTGGCTTTGGCTGTGGAAGGTCAGCTCAACTGCTTTGATTTTTCTCTGGCCAGCCTGTGAGAGAGACATTTTCATTAGGGTTTGGCTGCTCAGGTGTTGCTTTTAACAGACAAAACCTAAACACATGGTGCCCCTGCCTCACTGCAGCATGCTCTGCATGCAAAGTGCCCAGAGCAAAGTGGAAGGGAGAGAGAACAAAACTAAAACTGGTGAGACAGCTGTGGCTGTGCAGACCTTTCAGCAAATGATCCTGCAGTCCTGGGAGGTGGTGGTGCCACCTTGCTGATCCTCACAAGCCTGAGCAAGCTGCAAGACCAGGATGAAGTGAGCATCAGAGGTATGTGGCAGTGGTGCCAAGTGACAAGTAACAAGGATGGAAGTCTCCAGGTGGTTGTGTTTGTACTGCTCATGGCCCCCAGGGCTCCAGAGCTACCAGGGGACGAGCCAAGTTACCCAGAGGTTCATTTCTCTGTTCAGCAGCAGCAAAAGCCTCCCTAACTCCTGACAAACAATGCCCTCAGTCCAAATTAAATAATCGTACAAAATTTCTGTGGTTTGTTTTTTTTAATCCCCATGGCCTGAGGTTGTCTATTTGTCAGTGAAACACAGGAAGAATAAGTATCTGAAATACAGAGTTTCAAATAATCTTTCAAGGTTTTTCACCCCCCTTTAAGGGAAATCATCATGTCACCAGGAGACATGTACATGGCTGGAGTCTGAAGACCTCCAGCTGCACAGGAGCATCATACCCAACATGAGCCAAGCTGTCAGGACAGAGATGGGTTTGTCAGGCTCAAATGCCTCTGATACAAGTCCTTGGGTTTCCTGTGAACCTCTTTTTGCTTGTGTGAGCTGTGACAGAATCCCAGAGTCCCAGCATGATGGGGGTTGGAAGGAACCTCTGGAGATCATCCAGTCCAACCACCTTGCTAAATCAGGGGCACCCACAGCAGCCTGACCGTGATCATAATGGACAAGTGTGTTTGGAAGCTCTCCAGACAAGGAGATTCCACACCCTCTCTGGGCAGCCTGCTCCAGGGCTCCAGCACCCTCACACCAAAGAATTTTCTCCTCCTGCACAGATGAAACCTTTAGGGTTCCAGTCTGTGCCTGCTGCCACTTGTCCTGCTGCTGGGGATCACTGACAAGAGTCTGGCCCCATCTTCCTGTCCCCCACTCTAATCTTGCTAAGCATTGATCAGATCTCCTCTCAAGCTCTTCTCCAGGCTAAATAGCCCCAGGTCTCTCAGCCTTTCCTCCTCACAGAGATGCTATAGCCAGGCCAGGGCAGGAGTCCAGATCTCTGTGTCAGCTCCCTGTAAGCACATGGGTGATGCTCAGGTCTCCTTCACAGCCCCTGCTGTGCTACCAGGCATGGCAGAGAGGCTGGAGGGTCTCCTTCTCTGGAGATTCCAAACCCACTTGGACATTATGCTCCTGGTCAGACTGCTGTGGGTGCACCTGCTGTAGCAGCAGGGTTAGACTGGATGATGTCCAGAGGTCCCTTCCAACCCCCACCGTGCTTGGATGCTGGGATATGGGTGAGTCCTAGAACTCCCTCCAGTGAAGCATAGCAGGCCACTGAGATCCATTGGTATTGCTTCTGCTCTCTGACAAGGGAGTTTGCCTAGAGAAAAATCTAAACTGCAAAGCAGAGAATGTTATTTCCAGAAGGCTATCGGCTGGGCACAGTTCCTAACCTCTGCATACATGGGCAAGTGTAGTGTGGCAGACAAGGCTCACCTGGTGTGAATATTTGCATGTAAGGACTGCTGAAGAAAAGCCAGTGCTGACTCATGGAGCAGCTACTCAGGATCAGAACAAACACTTGCAGATGCTGTTTGAGGCAACCCATTGTCTCCACTCCAGCTTGAGCAAACAGTCAATCCTTGGCATGCCGCTGAGCCAGGCAACTTGAAATAAAATGGTACAGCTGACCCTGAGCAGTTCATTGACATTTGCTGTCAGGATCTCTGTAATTCTCTTCTTCTTGTTATTTTTTTTAAAGGCACCCTTGCTGACCAGCTGAGGTTCCCTGCACCAGTTAGCAAGCAGGCAAGATCTGTCATCTTGCTGGGAGTTTGCAGATGACACCAAATTAAAGCAGAAGTGTTGATCTGCTAGAGGGTAGGAAGGCTCTGTAGAGGGATTTGGACAGGCTGGAGTGATGGGCTGAGGCCAATTGCATGAGGTTTAACAAGGCCAAGTGCCAGGCCATGCACTTTGGCCACAACAACCCCCAGCAGCCTACAGGCTGGGGGAGGAGTGGTTGGAGAGCTGCCTGGCGGAAAAGGACCTGGGGGTGTTGGTGGACAGCAGGCTGAACGTGAGCCAGCAGTGTGCCCAGGTGGCCAAGAAGGTCAGCAGCATCCTGGCCTGGATCAGAAATGGTGTGAGCAGCAGGAGTAGGGAGGTGATCATGCCCCTGTACTCAGCACTCATGAGACCACACCTCCAGTACTGTGTCCAGATTTGGTCACCACACTACAGGAGGGACATTGAGGTGCTGGAGCAGGTGCAGAGAAGGGTGACGAGGCTGGGGAGAGGTCTGGCAAACATNAAGAAGCAAGTGACCTAATCTTTGTTTTGCCTTTCTTCTTTACACATCCCAGCAAGACTGTGAGGGAAGTAGACCTCACCATTGTTTTCATTTTATAGCCTATCATCTAGTTCTTCTCACCAAAACATGCCAGCTAGGCTCAAACTAGCACATCAGGCACTGGAACAGGCTGCCCAGGGAGGTGGTGGAGTCGCCACCCCTGGAGGTGTTTCAAAGGAGAGTGGATGTGGTGCTTGAGGCTATAGTCTAGTGATGAAGGCTGCTGGGATGAAGGTTGGACTGGCTGATGCTGGTGGTCCTTTCCAAGCATAGTGATTCATAGTGATGAGATGTTGTGCTGAGGGATTTAGTTTAGTCAAGGACTTGTCAGTGTGAAACTAATGATTGGACTGGATGAGCTTGAAGGTCTTTTCCAACCTAAGAAAATCTGTGATTCTGTGAGGGGGGGGTTGGGGCTTGAAAAGCAGCTGCCATATACCAGGTGCTGTTGTGGTGGCTCTCCTGCAGAACGTGTGCCACATGGTGCCACAGATGGAGAGATGCCCAGCAGAGGGAAACTTCCTTCTTAACCACAAGGCATCAGCTTGGCTTGGCACTGCCAGGCTGTTGCCCTGCACATGCAGTTTGAGGTACCTGAGCACCTTGCCACACATGTCCATCCTGGGCTTTGGCCTCTGCCTGGCGGCCCAACCCCCACACTATTAACAGGATTGAGCTAATTAGCTGCAAGCAGTTCTGTTCTCCCTCAGCAATGTAAAGGGTTTACTATTTTTGTCTGACTCTGGATGTTTTCGGTTCCCAGGGGATTAAGGTCACAGGGCACATATTTATTCAGATGCTGGAATTCTGACATCATTTTTCCATGACTTGGTTGGGAAGGAGGAGCCTCAGCCTCTCAGCTCCTTCTTCTTTCCTCTCCATGCTGCCTGGCTGCCTGCATTCCTCCCTCCTCAGCATCTCCGAGAGGAGGATGTTCTTCACTTTCACTGGTGGTACAAGGACACCACCCAAACATCTCACCTTTAAACACCAGTGGAGAGCTGTGTGCTTGCCTCATAATCCCACTCTTGTTTATCTGTGTGCAGCAGAGTTTATTCTAACACGTTGCCGAAACTATGACTTCTATATGTTTCTTGAAAGCAAGGGTACTGCCTAGGAGGACAATGTTCGTGCCCTTCAGGAAAGTTCTGCATGGGTACAATACCCTGAACCTTGTGCTGCCTTGGCATTTCAGTGACTCCAACACTTCTAGGCACAGCCTGAAAACATTCCCAGCACAAACACACCTCTGCTCTGCCACATCGTAGCACACAGAGTGCTTTAAGCTGGGCTGCTGAAAAGGGAGTCATTTTTCATTGCTTGGTGTAAGAACCAAAGCATCTCTGTAAGAGGTCCCATTATGTGGCCACTAATATTTCAGGGCTGATTTCCTCTTGGTGCTTAACTGCAGCTGGTGAAGAGATTATCTACTCTTGTTTAATTTGATGTGTGGTTCTTCTCATGAGTGGTATTTTAGCATCCATATGAGGATACAACAGTACCCAGGTGAGCACAACTCTGCTTTAGACGTTCACATCCTGCAGAGCAACAGAAAGACCTGTAATGAGCCTCAGATCCTGCAGGTATCTCTTCAAGAGTCTCAAGCTGGTTCTTACAGTTATGCCTTCTCCTCTTCATTGAAAGCTACACACATATTCCCATCTGTTTCGCCAGAGGAGCATAGCTACTGACCACCATCTTCACTTCATGTGTGCTAATCTGCAGGTCACGCAGGCTCTAAGCGGTGGAGAGCCTAGCAAGAACAGAGATGCTGAGCTTCCCAAAGACTGTGGTGCATGCTGGCTGACTGGGCCATGCTCCTGCCACCTGGGTGAGGTATGCTGTGGAATTCAGCTGAAATTGCCTGCAGGCTGATGGCTCTGGGCATTGCTGTGGCTCAGGTGAGAAGCAGACAGGTGCACAGTGGTGGATAGCTCTGTATTCGTGGCAGAAGGAGTGAGGGCTGCCAGGCAGGGAGGATTTTTACCCCGGTAAGTATTGGTCTGTATGAACCTAGTGAAGTGCCAGACAAAGGCCCTCAATTATAAACTGCATTGATCAGATGCTGATGCACAGACCTGGGAACACAATGGGGTGAGAATGTTTCTAAGGTGGTTTCCTTGCCCTCAGAGGTGGATGGGAAAATGCAATGATTGCTGCTGTGGACTGGACAGGGAGGTACCAGGGTTGCCCTGTGCAGGAAGACCTTCAAAGAAAGGCCCCATGCTGGGGCAGCAGCTGCAGCTAGCAGAAGACAGAGTATGCCTCATCTGGCTGCTCCACAGCAGCTTTCACTATGACTTTGGTGGCTTCAAACCAGGGATTACTTCAGTGCTGGTGATTCACCAGCAGCACAGAGCAGGATCACCTATACCAAATCACACAGGAACACATCCAGGCATGTCTTGAATATCTCTAGAGAGGGAGACTCCACAATTCCTCTGGACAGCCTATTCCAGTGTTCTGTCACCCTCACAGGGAAAAAAATCCTCCTCATGTTTCCATGGAAATTCCTATGCCTCAGCTTCCACCCATTGCCCCTTGTCCTGTCATTGGACATCACCAGGCAGAGCCTGGCTCCATCTCCTTGACACTCGCCCTTTACACCTTTGTGTATGAGGTCACCTCTCAGCCTCCTCTTCTCTGAGCAGCAGACTCCCAGCTCCCTCATCTCCCTACTAACCACAGCCCTTCTAATACACCCCAGAATGGCATTGGCCTTCTTGGACACCAGAGCACATTGCTAGCTTATGGTCAAGCTTCCATCTACCCAGACCTCCAGGTCCTTTTCCCCTTCACTGCTCTCCAGCAGGTCAGTTCTCAACCTATACTGATGCATGACACACTTCTGTAACAGGAACAGTGTGGCCAGTAGGACAAGGGAGGTTATTCTGCCCCTGTACTCAGCACTGCTCAGGCCACACCTTGAGTGCTGGGTCCAGTTCTGGGCTCCTCAGTTCAAGAGAGATGTTGAGGTACTGGAAGGTGTCCAGAGAAGTGCAACAAAGCTGGTGAGGGGCCTGGAGCACAGCCCTGTGAGGAGAGGCTGAGGGAGCTGGGGGTGTTTAGCCTGGAGAAGAGGAGGCTCAAGGCTGACCTCATTGCTGTCTACAACTACCTGAAGGGAGGCTGTAGCCAGGTGGGGCTACAGGTGTTCCTCCCAGTCAACCAGCAACAGAACAGGGGGACACAGTCTTGAGTTATGCCAGGGGAGGTCTAGGCTGGATGTTAGGAGGAAGTTGTTGCCAGAGTGATTGGCATTGGAATGGGCTGCCCAGGGAGGTGGTGGAGTTGCCATCCCCAGAGGTGTTGAAGCAAAGCCTGGATGAGGCATTTAGTGCCGTGGTCTGGTTGATTGGACAGGGCTGAGTGCTAGGTTGGACTGGATGGGCTTGGAGGTCTCTACCAACCTGGCTGATTCTACGTTTCTATGATTCTAAGGTAAATCCAGCTGGGTGAAGAAGGCAGAGAAATATGGTCCACACTCAGCAACAATACTTCTCTACAGAACTCCATAGTGGGTTGTATCTGTTTAATGAGTTTTCTAGATTAAGCTGAAGTCTGGGGAATTTTTATTATAATGCCACATCCCATAAAAATATCTATGGTCCTGGGAGAACAGACACCAGATTAATCTATTTCTTTCACGGTTAGGTCGTCAGGTAACAGACTTTCTGTAGCAATGACATTTGCACTCTTCCCTCACTCAGGCAAAAAAAGCTCTGCTCCTCTGCACCTTCTCCACCCCAGACCCATGTCAGGGTGTAAATGCAAGTGGCTGGGTAACCTACAGGGTGTATACCGAAGACACTCTCTACTTTGAGCTACATCAGGCCAGGTGACATTTGTATCTTCATACCAACCCATAGGCAGATCACAAAGGGATGGAGAAGACCAGCCCACAAGGAGCAACCAGATCTTGCTCTGGGGAAGAACATCCCAAAACCTGGTCTCCATGGTAGAGCAGAGAGACCGCACTGTCCCTCTGCTCTACCACCTAGAGTCTGAAGTTTGCTTCCTGGATTGGAGGAAAGCAAATTTTCCAGAAAAATCTGAGTGTAGAAAAAGCAGGATTTGTTACACCAGGATATCTGATAGTTTGTCTCCAGCAGGGCAGCAGTAGGAGCCCCGTGGAGAGACCAGAACTGGCCTAATCACTGGGACACACACCCAGGCTGCATCACATTTCTTGCTTAAAAGGAATCGAATTCTGTGAAACGTTAAGTGCCTTAAATTATAAATGAGTGTCTTCACCCTGCAAGATCTGCGTGCCAGCTGTTTGCTCAGGAAAGCTGCCATCACCTCAGATCTGCCTGTGGTGGAGATAACCAGAGAGGAGCCTTAACCAGAGAAGAGGCTGAGCCCCATAGGTCATCACCCATCTGTTTCTGCAGCCAGCAGCCACCAACCTGTGTCCCTGTGACCCCAGTGCAGCACCCACAGGAGCACAACCCTTGTGTTGCTGCCTGTGGGAACCACCTGGACCTTCCCACTACTGGTGCCCCACTACGGCACCAGTCCCCCAGCAGCTCCGGTCTCGGTTACTCTTGTTTGGTGGCTGGAGGCATTGGCCAGCAACTTTTGCTCTAACTCCCAACAGAATCACAGAATCACAGAAACATCCAGGTTGGAAAAGCCCCTCAGGATCACCAATTCCAACCTATAACCCTACTCAACAAGATTCACCTTAAATCATATCCCTAAGCACCACAGCCAAACGACCCTTAAAGAGATCTAGGGCCAGTGACTCCACCATCTCCCTGGGTGGCTCATTCCAGTGCCTGACTGCTCTCTCCATGAAAAACTTCTTCTCAATGTCCAAAGCAAACCTACCTAGTCTCAGCTTGAGGCCATTCCCCCTTGTTTCATCTCCAATGACCTGTGAGAAGAGCCCAGCAGCAGCCTCTCCACAAGACCCTTCAGGTAGTTGTAGACAGCAATGAGGTCTCCCTTCAGCCTCCTCCTTTTCAAACTAACCATCCCCATCTCCCTCAGTCGCTCCTCATAAGATTTACTCTGCAGGCCTTTCCCCAGCTTCATTGCCCTCTTCTGAACCCTCTCAAGCACCTCCACATCTCTCTTGTATTGCAGTGCCCAAAGCTGAACACTAAACTAGAGGTGTGGCCTCACCAAAGCCAAGTCTGAGGGTCAGCTCCTGCCAAGAGCAGCCTTCTAGGCATATTCTGACTCCCCAACACCACTCTCCTCTGCTCTGGCTTTACCACCAGGGCAGGACTGATTTGAAATAAAAATCCTAGCAATCTCCTGCAGAAACCATTTAATAACTCAGAATGACCAGGGAGCAGGTAATCCCTCTCATGATGAAAATTGCTGGCCTTCTGGGATGGGGCATTTGGAAATGTTCGTTAGGAGATTGCTCAGCAGAAGTCGTTAATTCTCTCTGTGTGCCACCACACAGCTCGCAGGTCCCTGGGTGGGTTTCTGCTTTATTTCTTTGTTTTCAGGGACAAGATTGTTTGTTCTACCAGCCATAGGTTTCAGTATAATAAATACAGCTTTTCAAAAACAACACATGCAGCTGCATCTGAGGCTGAGGCTCAGGGAGCTGGGGTTGTGCAGCCTGGAGAAGAGGAGGGTCAGCAGTGACCTCGCTGCTGTCTACAACTACCTGAAGGGAGGCTGTAGCCAGGTGGAAGTTGATCTCTTCTTCCCAGCAAGCAGCAACAGAACAAGGGGACAGTCTCAAGTTATGCCAGGGGAGGTCTAGGCTGGATGTTAGGAGGAAGTTGTTGGCAGAGAGAGTGATTGGCATTGGAATGGGCTGCCCAGGGAGGTGGTGGAGTTGCCATCCCTGGAAGTGTTGAAGCAAAGCCTGGATGAGGCACTTAGTGCCATGGTCTAGTTGACTGGACAGGGCTGGGTGCTAGGTTGGACTGCATGTCTTGGAGGTCTCTTCCAACCTGGTTGGTTCTATGATTCTATGATCTATTTTCTGAACACACTCATGCCCAGCAAGCTCTGCTTTCTCTGCTTTCTCCTCGTGCTTTTCCCCACACTAACCCCACCATTCTCTGGGGCTTGGGGTTTTTTTGTTACCCCTTTATAGCAAAATGCAGGGTTGATACCAAAAAGCAGAGCTGCGTGCCTCTCTCTGTCCCCTAAACCTCTCTTTGCCTGCTGTTTCAGTAGATTCAGCACTCAACTTTCCTCTGTACTCTACCAGAGCTGGAAGAACTGGTGCAGTTCAGGAGCTGCCTCAGTGTTAAGTGTGCTCTGGGAGATGGTTATGCAGAGGAGTGCCCAGTGGTTAGATATTTATACCCTGCTCTCTCTGATCTGTTCCAAATATTTATATAACTTCCATATCATATGTTCCTGTACATCTCTAAAACCTTTAAACCACAGAGACTAAGATTGAACTTCAGCAACCAGAAAAACATCCCAGATTGTTACCAGCACACAGGGGCAGAAATTAAGTTGTATTTCAGGCTATGCATTTCTGCAGGTCCCTGCCTACCCCAGCAACCTCCATGGTTCTGTTGGTGACAGGTGGTGGGTGGACAAGGGCAAGATGCAGCCTGTGAGTGACACCTTGCGGGGGGACATTTCTTTGCCCCTGAACATCAATGACCTCATGAGTTTTCTTGTGTCTGAGGAGCTTCAGACTTGGGACACTTGAGGTGAGTCAGAAGAGTGTTGTATGCTTGTTAACTGATGTTCACCTGGTGGATAACAAGTTAACCATGGCACAGCAATGTGTCCTTGTGGCCAAGAAGGCCACCAAAGGATCTTGGGGTGTATTGAGAAGAATATACCCAGCAGATCAAGGGAGGTTCTCCTTCCTCTCTATCCTGCCCTGGTGAGACCTCATCTTGAGTACTACATTCAGTTTTGGGCTCCCCACTTGAAGAGGGACAGGGATCTGTTGGAGAGGGTCTGGTGGAAGACTATAAGGATGATTAGGGGACTGGAGGGCAATGCCTTATGAGGAGAGGCTGAGGGCCTGGGAGTTTTTAGTCTAAAGAAGAGAAGATTGAGAGGGGATTTAATAAATGTTGATAAACACCTGAGGGCTGGGGGTCAGGAGGGAGGGACAGGCTCTGCTCACTGCTCCCTGGGATAAGACAAGGAGCAATGGGTGTAAGTTGCAGTACAGGAGGTTCCACCTCAACACAAGGGGGAACTTCTTTACTGTAAGGGTCACGGAGCACTGAAACAGGCCTCCCAGAGAGGTTGTGAAGTCTCCTTCCCTGGAGACTTTCAAGGCCTGTCTGGATGCCTTCCTCTGTGATCTCTGCGGGATAGTATTGTCCTGCTCTGGCAGAGAGGTTGGACTCGATGATCTCCTTGGGTCCCTTCCAACCGCTAATATCCTGTGATCCCGTGAAGCCATGTCCGGGTCTGACTACACTATCACCTAGAAAGGTTGCACCAAATGATCCTTGGGGTGCCTTTCAACCTGGCATTCTGTGATTCTGTGATGGCTCCTGGGGAAACATCTCCTGCTGGCTCTTCTGTGAGAGTCTGGCACACAGCGCTCCCCTCACAGCTCCAGCAGAGTTTGGAGCACTCATGAGAATGGAAAACCACTGTGGCACCTCCTGCATTTACTGCCATGTTGGCTCTCAGTGGTGCCCAGTGACAGGAAAAGGAGGCACGAACTGGAACCGAGGAAGTTCCATCTGAAGAGCAGGAGAAAATTATTTGATGTGAGGGTGCTGGAGCCCTATAGCAGACTGCCCAGAGAGGTTGTGGATTCTCCTTCTCTGGAGAAAATCCAAACCTATCTGACCACTGTGATCCTGGGCAAGCTGCTGTGGGTGCCCCTGCTTTAGCAGAGGGTGGGACTGGATGATCTCCAGAGGTCCCTTCCAACCTCACTATGTTGGAATTTGGAGATTCTCTGAATAATTTACCACTCCAGCCATATCTCAACTGAATAAATAAATGGTGCTGCAGCTTCACAACACCACAAGTCCGACCTTTCCCAATTCCTGTTGTTTGGAACGTGGCTTCCTGCTCCAGAGGGTGAACAATGCTGGGAATGGCGTGCGTGACTTCCTGGGCACTGTCCTCCTACCTGACACCGCTTTCAGAGGGTCAAGACCAGGCGATAAACAGTTGCTTTGCCCTTCTCCAGGAAGAGCCATGTGTCACTTGCAGACCAAACACCCCGAGACATGCAGTCCATGCAGTGCTTCAGGATCTCTCAAACAGAGCTTGCAAGGAGTGAGCTGCTTATCAGCTGCACCACAGTAACTATTGGGGTGGACTTTAGCGCTGGAAGAGCAAAGCAGATGGATCTACCCAGATCTCAGTCCTCTTAAGGGAAGAGAATAAGTATGAGAAGTATACAGATGTGGAAGACCATGCCAAAAAAGAGCTTGTTTTCTACAGAAGGGTTAAAAACAGAAGTTGCAAACACAATTTGTTTGATTGCTTGGTTCCTACAGCAATGATTAGTTTGTCTTAGGTTTAAAAGGGACACAATTCTCTGCTAATCTTTATTTGGTGAGTGACTACAAGAACAAATTTCAGAGTGTGTAGATTAGGTAACACCTCAGTTACCCTGGGAATTCAGTGAAGCTTCCCATGGCAATGTGTGAGATCTGACACTGCAGAGCCCTCAAAGATTTATTGCCCACCAGAAACTGATGGCAGTGCCCCGGCTGCTGTAAGAGCACTTGTGGAATGCTTGGTGGGGAGGAACAGCAGCAGGGTGGAAAAACGAAGCTTTAATGAAAGCCATGATTAGTCAGCAGGCTCCAGGAAATGCACTACAGGCACATCACTGCCTGTGCCTCCTGGCTCAGGGCCATACTACACTGTGGGCTGCCCACCCAGCAGGTAAAGCATGGTTCCAGTAACTCCAGAGTGCTGGTCCAGAGAATGCCTTGCTGGAAATACACTTGGAAGATGAAGAAGAAAATGGCTCTTTTGCCCTGTCTGACTCTCACGTTAGCTAGCTCCAAGTTCTGCAGAACATCCCTGTGCAGTAGCTTACCTCAGGCCAGGAGCAGCTGCAACACTGAAGAAAGTCATAGAGTAACTCACAAAGTCATAGAATCACAGACTGGGTTGGGTTGAAGGGACCTTTCAAGGTCATCTGCTCCAATCCCCTGCAGTGAACAGGGACACCTGCACCCAGAGAAGGTTGTTCAGAGCCTCAAACAACCTGACCTGCAATGCTTCCAGGAATGGAGCATCTGCCACCTCTCTGAGCAACCTGGGCCAGGCTCTCAGCACCCTCAGTGTCAAACATTTCCTTCTCTCCAGCCTGAATCTCCTTCTTTGAGTTTAAAACATCACCCCTGGTCCTGTCACAACAGGCCCTGATAAAATCACTGTCTCCATCTTTCTCACAGGCCCCCAAGACACTCGAGGTGGAGAGAGTTAATGCCACTGCCTTCAGTAAGTGATGAATTGCACAGTGAGTGACTACAGCAATCACCAACACTGGATGGCACAGAGTGCTTGGTAACCTTTCTGCAACTGCCTGGACTGGAGAATGACTGACGTGTGTCAGGGTCACTGTGTAGGCACCACAAACACCCAAGGGTAAGAGGAGGAGACAGCATGCAGCTGTACCTGCTACATCTCACATCTATTAAGAAGGGAAAAACAGAGAGGAGAGAGTATTCAATTCTCTGTGTTCAGCTGATGGAGCTGAAGATCATAGCAACAGATATGGAGTCCAATCCAAGTCATGAAATAATTTGGATTGGCAGGAACACCTCCTACCAGACCAGGTTGCTCAAAGCTTCATCAAGTTTGGCTTGGAACCTCTGCAACTTCTCTGGGCAAGCTGTTCCAGTGCCTCACCACCCTAATTTTTCCCTAATGTCTGATCTTGATCCATCTTCTTCCAGTTTGAAGCCATCCCACTTCATCTTGTTACACACAACCATCAGCACAAACGACCAACCATGCATTTTTCTCCTTGTTCAAGATACTCTAGCTAGAAACTCTTTAACAAGCTGCATGCTACTGAAGAAGCTATCTCAGCGGCACTCACCCAGCAGCCCCTCTCTGGGAGCTTGTAGGGTACAGCTGTGTAGCCTGCTCTGCCTGCGGCACTAACACACACATGTTTGCTCACTGTTTCCTTCAGCTTAGCCTTGCAGGAAGGTGTTTTTGGGAGTGCCCAGCACAGAGCATAACCCCACATGGGTGCTTTGATCAAAGTCTGAAGTCTGCATGGCACTGAGCCACAAAGGAGAGGCTCAGGAACCACAGACTGCTCAGCAAAGTGACCCCAAACAGGAGCTCATCAAATCGATTGATTGGACAGAGATGGGTGATAGGTTGGACTGGATGATCTTTGAGGTCTCTTCCAACCTGCTTGATTCTATTCTATTCTATTGTGTTCTTCACTTCCCCACATGAAGAGTTCTTACAAGGGAAAGGAAAGGGCTGGGACTGTCACCCTTGTGTGACAAGCAGAAAGCAAATGCTAAGAAATAAAGTATGCTCGGGAAGCCCCTGCTGGAGTTTTATATCCATGTCTTTCTCCCTTTCCCTGATAACCTTTATTTTTCTTCCACAATGTTTGCATTCATGTTTGAATCCCACATAAACCAACTGGTGCTAGCTTTCTCAGGCAACAGATTTGATTCTTATTTTCTAAATGTTCTCAGATCATCCTGTGAATCTAAAAGATGCTGGACAGAACCAAGTCCCTTGGCTAATGCCAAAGACAGAACTGATGGCTGTGTGCAGGAGCTCCCCAAACACCCAGGCTGCTGCACCTCTACCATTCA
Organism: Tricholaema leucomelas; assembly: GCA_013400475.1. Classification (NCBI taxonomy): domain Eukaryota; kingdom Metazoa; phylum Chordata; class Aves; order Piciformes; family Lybiidae; genus Tricholaema lacrymosa; species Tricholaema leucomelas. The sequence goes on along the minus strand of WAAF01002134.1, from coordinate 329,970 downwards.
AGGAAGGCTTCACTTGTTGGTGGCAGCTGTCATTTGTGTGCCAAATGGAGGCTTAGAGAAGTGTCTCCTTTGCACTGTCATCATCCTGAGGTGAATGTCAGGTATTGGAGTGTTCTGTGGTGTTTTGCAGAGGGCACTGGAGCCAGGATGGAAGGCACAGGAGCTGCAGAGAAACAGGGCAGCTGGCTGCTGAAGGGGTGGATTTACAGCCATTGAGCTGCTCCTCCTGTTCTGTGAGATCCCCCTCTCTATTACATTCCAAATCCCTCTCCATTATATTCCAAAAGCCATGACAATCTGGTGAAGTCCCAACTGACTGGAAAAGGGGAAACATAACTCCCAGTTTCTGAAAGAGTAGGAAGGAGGAGCTGGGGAACTACAGACCAGTCAGTCTCACCTCTGTGCCCAGGAAGATCCTCCTGGAGGCACTACTGAGACAGGAGAATAGTGAAGAGGTGATTTGCTACAATCAGCATGGACATGCTGGAGCCTGTCCACAGAAGGGCCACTGGGTTGATCAGAGGGCTGGAGCAGCTCTGCTATGAGGACAGACTGAAAGAGTTGGGGCTGCTCAGTCTGCAGAAGAGGAGGCTTCCAGGTGACCTTCCTGTGGCCTTCCAGTATCTGAAGAGGGCCTACAAAAAAGCTGGGGAGGGACTTTTTAGGCTCTCAGGGGGTGCCAGGACTAGGGAGAATGGAGCAAAGCTGGAGGTGGGGAGATTCAGACTGGTCTTGAGGAGGAAGTTTTTGAGCATGAGAGTGGCGAGAGGCTGGAATGAGTTGCCCAGGGAGGTGGTTGAGGCCCCATGCCTGGAGGTGTTTAAGGCCAGGCTGGATGAGGCTCTGGCCAGGCTGCTCTAGGGTAGGGTGTCCCTGCCCATGGCAGGGGGTTGGAACTAGATGATCCTTGTGGTCCCTTCCAACCCTGACCAATTCTATGATTCTATGATTCTGTGATCCCTCTACCTGTGGACTTTGTAACTGTCCAGTGACAAACGCTAGTGTTGGTGCTCCGGGTAGCAGCAAAGGAGCAAACATCACCATTTGTCCTTCCACCAGCTTGTTGCACCACCACCTGCAGCTGCAGGAAGGTTTCTCCACCAGGCTCGCAGGACCACACCAGGAGAGCTGCAAGAGGAGCAGTGGAGCAAGGAAAGTGCCCAGCTGAAAGGAGTTGAGGGAAGAAGATCAACAAGAAAGGCGGGAAAGGTTTCCCTGGAGAACACAGCAATTCCTGTTGCTCTTCAAGGATGAGAAGGAAAGTCCCTGACTGTACACTCAAGCTGTAACTGGGCCTGCCCTGACAGGCTGCCTGGAACTTGTGGCCTTCTGGGGTGGACACAGAGTAGAGGGAAAAGATAAAAGCCAGTGATTAGAGTGAGTATTGAAAGGAAATAAATATTTAAGGATTCAGCCTGCAGAGCTGCTTTTAAGCACTCTTTGAGGTTTGTGCTACTGCCAGAGTTCTCTGCTGGGAGAGCTCTGTGACTCCAAACTGCACAGTGCAATTTCCAGGGCCTGAGGTGGGCATTCATCCTGACACCAAAGGTGCTGGCGTTCTGAAGGGCAAAACTAACGATTATCAGCTATGTTAAAGCAAACACCTCTATCCTGCTTCTGCAGTCCTTGAGCAGCTGAAAGAAACAGAATCTCCTTGAGGATACTAGTTTGGGATGTCCCTTCTCTTCTGATTTACTCCTGCTTCTGTATGCTTAGTGTAAAATTAATCATCTCCTACTCTGCACAAGTGCATATTGTCTTCTTCTGCAAATCAATCTCACTCAAAAACATGAGAACAGCAACATTAGAACAATTCCAGGCACACTGGAAAACATAATGGTGCACCTGGACACTTTCTCAGACAGCAGAGGCAGTAATTGCACTTCATTCATTTATTGCTTGAGAGTTTTTTTTTCAGGCCATAGCATTGGCTGTCACTGGACTTTGTGCCTGCTGGGGTCAGGGCTGCCCACTCTGGGAAATACAAAGAATTTTCTCATCTGTATCACCCAATTGCTGCATGGTGAGGGTTGGAGGAGACCTCTGGCTGAAATAATTGGGTCCTGGCTACAAAGCTTTGCTGAAATCCGCTTGTCTTTCAGCTGCAGAGTTCCATCTCAGAGCTGTACCACTGCTTGCAGCTCCAGGTGTTTTGCAAGCTGGCACTCAGCAAAGGCCACCTCTGAAGACTCTGAAGAGGATTCTTGAAAGGAAGAGCTGGCCTGGAGCAATGTGCCTTCCTGCTGCTAGCTCCAACAATGCCCTGATAGCCCAAGGAAAGGCTGGTAGTGGTACAGGCAACTTCTCTCCTGCCTGGACAGGTAACCACAGGAGAGCTGAGAAGCACCTGCAGAAAGGGACCAGAAAACACGGGCCCCATTGGTGTGCCAAGGCAGCCCAAGCTCAGGCACATGGCATGTTTGGCTTGTCAGCCTTCAAAAAATGTTGGTGTAACATCTGTGTGCCATTTAACACGATCTTGGCTGCACAGAGACCTGTGAAGCTGCTGAGCCTGCCGGGGGCAAGCCAGTGAGGGGCCAGGTAAGCTGTGGTCTTGTCCTCATTGCTTTACTTCCAGAGCTGAGGACATGCTGCTCAGCTATGCCATCTTCTAGCAGCACATCTTTGCTCAGCCTGAACCTTCCTCAGCTGCAATCTCAGCACTAAACCTGACTAGCTGCAGCAAAGTGCTTTAGATACCAGTTGCACTGAAGGGGAGGCGTTGGCTTCCCACACACAGGCAAAGTCTAGACAGCTTGTAGGGCCAGTCCCTAGGAATGCTGAAGGGTATCAATGCCCCATATCTAAGCAAAAACTGCAGACCCTGTAAGGACCAACTGTGTGAAGGAGCCATGGATCAGCTGAGGGATGACAGCAGCTCTGCTACGAGGACAGACTGAAAGAGTTGGGGCTGTTCAGTCTGCAGAAGAGGAGGCTTCTTGGTGACCTTCTTGTGGCCTTCCAGTATCTGAAGGGAGCCTACAAAAAAGCTGGGCCCAGTAGGACTACTTTTTAGGCTCTCAGGGAGTGCCAGGACTAGGGGGAATCGAGCAAAGCTGGAGGTGGGGAGAGTCAGACTGGAGGTGAGGAAGAAGTTGTTGAGCATGAGAGTGGTGAGAGGCTGGAATGGGTTGCCCAGGGAGGTGGTTGAGGCCCCATGGCTAGAGGTGTTTAAGGCCAGAACAACTGCTGTAGTTTAGCTGTGGGCTCAGGCTCAGTGGAGACATGGGGTCAGCTGGAATGTTTCCAAATGAAAAGCAGGATTTCTTCCCTACCTGGACTTGCTGCTTTCCCTTCATTTCCATGCAGGGAGCCAGAATGGGTTCCCTGGTTTATTGTGCTGTTAAGAGTTACTGATGTGGCTGCTCTCTGCTTGCTTGGTTGGCAATATTTATGGGTTGCAGTAATGTGTCTGCTTGCAGGACTCCTACCCTACTGCCTTCCAGCCAGGAGCAATCCTGCAGGAAAACCAGTGAATGGGTCTGAGGGGTGCACAGCAAGGCCTTGAGGCTGGAGCGGTGTCTGATATGCTCCAAGGTCACTGACCAGACCAAATATCTCCAAACAGCCCAACTGGGCAACCCTTTGCCCATAGCCCAAGGATGCCCTCTCAACCAGCCCTGGGCAGTAGGGCAATTATGCTCTGGTGGGGGGGCTGGACTCAGTCTTCAGAGGCCACTTCCAGCCCCTACCATTCTGTGACTCTGTGACTTTGTGGCTCTGGCCTCTCCACAGCTCTGCCATGCCTGGCTGTGAGTCCCTGCACTGGGCTGCCCACGGTGCCCTCACCAGTAGCTCACAGCACCATCCAGCTGCCCTGTTCTGAAAACTGCCCCAGCCTGTGTGACACCCTCCCAGTGTCCTCATATTTGCATCATCCAAGGTATGAGAAAATTTCCCCACTGAGCTGTTTGCAGCTCAAAACTGACTGTCCCTCAGCCCCGACCATGTTCTGGACCCAGAGAAGCTTTTAAAGCCACAAATAATTTTGAGAGCATTCAGGTGCAACTTTAGAAATTTGGATTTTGAATCTTGCAGGCTTCTCTTCCGAGAGTCCAAGTTTGTGTGGTGTAAAGCAATGTAAAATGAAGCATAGAAGTGAAGATGGTGAGACATGGGCAGTCAGCTGCGAAGCTCATTGCCTGTGTCTAGCGATGGTCAGTCCTCCTCTGGACTAGTTTCAGACTCCTCACTTATACTTCCTAGACAGCTCTCCTGGACAGCTGGAAACTACAGATTTGAATTTTTGTGCACAAAATATGCCATAGTGGACAGCAATAAATAGCTGTTGAGGAATGAGTGAAGTTGTATCCAGCTCAGAAGTATATCACAGGCTCACAGGATGTTAGGGGTTGGAAGGGACCCAAGGAGATCATCGAGTCCAACCCCTTTGCCAGAGCAGGACAATACTATCTAACAGAGAGCACAGAGGAACACATCCAGACAGGCCTTGAAAGTCCCCAAAGAAGGAGACCCCACAACCTCTCTGGGGAGCCTGTTCCAGTGCTCTGTGACCCTTACAGTAAAGAAGTTCCCCCTTGTGTTGAGGTGGAACCTCTTTTGCTGCAACTTACACCCATTGCTCCTTGTCCTATCCCAGGGAGCAGTGAGCCGAGCCTGTCCCCCACTCCTGGCTAGCCCTCAGGTGTTTATAAACATTTATCAAATCCCCTCTATCTCTCCTCTTTTCCAGACTAAACAGCCTCAGGTCCCTCAGCCTCTCCTCATAATCCATGCCCTCCAGTCCCCTCATCATCCTAGTGGCCCTCTGTTGGACCCTCTCCAGCAGATCCCTGTCCCTCTTCAACTGGGGAGCCCAAAACTGAACACAGTATTCAAGATGGGGTCTCACCAGGGCAGAGTAGAGGGGGAGGAGAACCTCCCTTGATCTGCTGGACACACTCTTCCTAATACATGCCAGGATCCCATTGGTCTTCCTGGCCACAAGGGCAGATTGCTGTGCCATGGATGTTATCCACCGGCACTCCCAGGTCCCTCTCACAGGACTGCTTTCCAGCAGATCACCTCCCAGCCTGTACTGATGGAGTTTATTATTCCTCATGTCAAATGCTCTGGGGCTGCAGGAGCTGGTCTGACACACTTCCATTTGACATTAGCAACTTGCAGACTGATGTAAGGATTAGACAAATGAGCACCAGATCTGGAGGCTTCCATCTCTTCTTCCTGTGGCTTCAGGAACAGAAACTTAGAGAGCAGCTCCCTGTGAGGCCCTTCCTTGCCTCCAAAGTGCCAGCTGAAAAGCCAGTGACTGTGCCGAGCATTTCTTTCAGGCTGTTTTGCAATCTGGAAAGTACAAAACAGCTCATTGAATCAGACGCTGGGATAGGCTCACAAAGCCCACTAAGATCCATTTCTGTGAAGAACAAAGTCCATCCCTCAAGGTTATAAAAGAGCTTTCAGGCAGCAAACATTACATTTCATTTCAGGAGTTTAATCTGATACACTTTTGGGGTTTTCTTGTTTGTTTTTTTTGGTGTTGTTTTTCTTTTCTGCCAATATAAAAAGCTCTTCACAAAGATTACTCTAATAAAAGCATAAGCCAATTAGTGAAGCCATGAAGACAGTGATGAAAGTCAGACATCATTATGGAGGAATTGCATAACCACTGTGTGAGTGCTTCCTCTATTTTCTCTCTGACATGGACAGGGAGCCCTTCTTGCTTGGAGCTTTGATTGTTGGCACCAGCACTGCTGCACTCACAATGTTCCTGGGATGTGTGCAGGGAGGGAGATCATAGGATCATAGAATCATAGAATCAACCAGGTTGGAAGAGACCTCCAAGATCATCCACTCCAACCTAGCACCCAGCCCTAGCCAGTCAACCAGACCATGGCACTAAGTGCCTCATCCAGGCTTTGCTTCAACACCTCCAGGGACAGTGACTCCACCACCTCCCTGGGCAGCCCATTCCAATGCCAATCACTCTCTCTGTGAAGAACTTCCTCCTAACATCCAGCCTATACTTCCCCTGGCACAACTTGAGACTGTGTCCCCTTGTCCTGTTGCTGGTTGCCTGGCAGAAGAGACCAACCCCCACCTGGCTGCAACCTCCCTTCAGGTAGTTGAAGACAGCAATGAGGTCACCCCTGAGCCTCCTCTTCAGGCTAAACAACTCCAGCTCCCTCAGCCTCTCCTCATAGGGTTTGTGTTCCAGGCCTTTAACCAGATTCATTGCCCCACCCCATGGAGACAGCAGACCAACACAGAACCAATGACTAGCAGCATCTGCTCTAAAATAAAAGGAATTCTCTGCACCACTGAACACAAGTTATTTTATTCAGGACGGAGATACACCTTCCAGCAGATGTTCTAACCAATGCCTGCTCTTTTCCAAGCATGATGCAATTAATATTACACATCTGGTCAAAAGGTGAACTCCCTAAAATGTAAATAAATCATAATGCCAGGTTTACCTGATTTTGGTCATAATTACTGTTGAAGTCAAATGTGCCCAGTATCCTGCCTCCTGCCTTATCAGCCTTGCACCCAGAACTGCACCTTACCTAAACTGCTGAGCATGTCCCAGCTGCAGCTTCACCCCAGTCTTATGGGCAGCAAGAATACCCTCACAGGGGTTGCTGCATGGTAGCTCCAGCCTAGGGGTCTCTGTGTGGTCATGGAGATGGTGCAAGTGAGTCAGGCTGCAGCAGTGCTGAGCTCCTGGCAATGACTGTCCCATACCACCATGAGTGATGGCTGCAGGTACCAAGCAGCTTCCACAGCTCACAGTTCCCACTGTGTCACACAGCAGCACAGGGCTGCATGCAACAGCTCTCTTCAGTCCCACCACATGCCCTGAACCCAGTCTGTGCCCACTGATCAGCTCCTCAAGCTGGTCACACACTTCCACCCGAACCAGAGTGCAGATGGTGACCTAGTAGAGGTCCAGCAGGCACACACACTAGGAGGACTTCAGTGTTTGTGGCTGGTAGCAGGCTCACACCAAGGGCAGCAGAACAGGACAGGAGCAAAAATAACCAAATGTGGTGCTTGTTCATTGTCTAAGAAATGAAAGGAAATCTGTTTCCAGTGAATGTTCCCAGGACTCTGGTCCAGGGAAATGGCCTGACCAAAGCTTTCAAGGGAGAGAGAGGTGCAGTATTTTCTTCAGATCAAAACTAAAATTGCTCCCAGACAAAATTTCACCAGTAGCAACCACCACAACAGGCAACACCCATCTTCCAACCTCCACTGAAACCCTTTGTGCTGAAATCATAGAATCATAGAATGGTTTAGGTTGGAAGGGACCTCAAGGATCATCCAGCTCCAACCCCCTGCCACAGGCAGGGACACCTCCCACTAGAGCAGCTCGCCCAAGGCCTCATCCAGCCTGACCTTAAACACCTCCAGGGAGGAAGCATCCACCACCTCCCTGGGCAACCCATTCCAGTGCCCTACCACCCTCACTGTAAAGAACTTCCTCCTAACATCCAGTCTAAATTTCCCCCCTTCCAGCTTATACCCATTCCCCCTCGTCCTAACATTACTAGACCGTGTAAATAGTCCCTCCCCAGCTTTCCTGTAGGCTCCCTTCAAATACTGGAAGGCCACTATAAGGTCTCCTCGAAGCCTTCTCCTCTCCAGGCTGAAGAGCCCCAACTCTCTCAGCCTGTCCTCATAGCAGAGGTGCT